>CAUYQV010074380.1:0-15831 GCA_963574575.1 Galagoides demidoff
ATGTCATTTGCTTAGTCATTGTATCAAAACATTTATATTCTAGTTCTAGAAAAGTTCACTTGTACCCTTGTTAGACAGATATATAGGTGATCTTTCCGGTCACCCTCCCACCACCCAACAGCCCTTCTCCCCTCCCCTTCCCCACCCCCTCCCCATATTCTTGGGCGAGAATTAAGTTGTATCTTTTGTTTGAGAGCTATAGATTAGTTCCTTGTTGTTATTTCAATGATGTTCACAGTATCCTCACCAGGAGCAAATTCCAACTCAAGAAACCCTTTTCTTATTCATCTGTACAAGTGATTCTTCCCCATACGTTCCAGTTTTGTCCCGAGACTGCAGTTTTTCAGTCACATCCGAGGCTCCACGTCTACGTCTAGTTCTCCTGCTATTCCCGCCACGTCTGCAGTGACTTCCTCCACAGATGTCGTGGACCAGACATCCACAAGGGCTGGAATCAACTTCTTCCAAATTCCTGTTAATATTATTATTTTGACTTCCTTTCATAAATCACAAATATTGTTAACGTTGTCTAGAATGGAACATCATTTCCAGAAGGTTTTCAGTTTACTAGCCCAGATGGATCAGAGGAAGCCTATTTAGGGCAACTATAAACTAACAAAATGCATTTCTCAAACAATAAGACTTGAAAATTTGAAAAGACTCCTTGATATGGAGGCTAGAGAAAGGACGTGGTGTTAGCAGGCACAAAAACACTCATCTCCTTATACGTCAGCATTCTAGGGTGACCAGGTGCATTGCCAATGAGCAGTAATATTTTCTAATGAATCTTTTTCTAAGAAACGTGTCTTAACAGCGGGCTTAAAATATTCAGTAAATCACACTATAAAGAGACATGCTGTCATTGGGCTTTGTTGTTCCATTTACAGAACCCAGATAGAGTAGATTTAGTGTAATTCCTAAGGGCCCTAGCATTTTTGGAATGGTCAGTGAGAACTGGCTTCAACTTAAAGCCACCAGCTATAGTAGCCACTAACAGAGTCAGCCCGTCCTTTGAGGCTGTCACACCAAGCATGGATTTCTCCTCCTTAACTACGAAGTCTTAGACCAGATCTTCTTCCAACAGCAGGTGGTTCATCTACACACACTGAGAATTTTGAGTGTAGCCGCCTCCATCAGTGATCTTAGCTAGGTCTTCTGGATAACTTGCTGCGGCTTCTCCATCAGCACCTGTGGTTCCCCCTTGGATTTTTGAGCCATGGAGACGGCTTCCTTCTTTAAACGTCATAAACCCAACCTCTACTTCAGACGTTTCTTCTTCAGCTTCCTCACTTCCTTCAGCCTCCACGGGATTGGAGAGAATGAGGGCTCTGCTCTGACTTCGGTTGAAGGGAATGTCACTGCTGGTTTGTTCTTCTATCCAGATCACCAACACTTTCCCCATTTTTCCTTCTGTATTCACAACTTGATTAATTTTACAGCAAGAAGCCCGGCTTTTGTCATATCCTACCAGGTGACCTTCCTAATTGAGTTGAATCATTCCTAGATTTTGATTTAAAATGAGAGAACTGGGACTCCGTTTTTTCACTCAAACACTTAGCGGCCATTGTAGGGTAATGAACTCCAGGATTTCTGTTTTTGGGCGTGGGAGCAGGGACATCAGGGAATAGTGGGTCTATGGAGCAGTGAGAACACACATCTCTTAAGTTTTTCTATCTTATAAGGGCAGGGGTCATGGCACTCAAAACAATTACAATAGTGACGTCAAAGATCACGGATCACGTATCATTGTAACAGTTATAATCATAATAAAAAAGTTTCATATATTACCAGAATCATCGAAATGGGACACAGAGGCACGAAATGAGCACCTATTGTTGGAAAAATGGAACTGATGGACGTTTTAAAAGCAGGTTACACGCTGTGAAACAGCAGTATCTGCAAAGTGCCAGAAAATGAAGTATGCCTGTATTTTAATTTCTGTCATTTATGAATATATTGTATTAAAAATCACCACCAAATGATAAGAGAACTGTGGTTATGTATCATTTGGCAAGTTTTGTTTAATATTTTCAGTAAACCTCTCAGAAATCCAGACGTTTATCGACTGGTAATCTTCCTTTTGTCCATGAGATGTTTCCAGTTCTCTACTTTTCTGGTGAGCTGGCCTTGCAGCCAGCCTACGTCTTGTGAATGGGACAGTAAGACTTAATACTGAGTGACAAGACTGATAGGTGGCAGGCTGTCCCATTCATACTGTTGGGCAGTACCTTGTTGCTTTGTTTTTCCTCTTCTGCTATTGTTCATTGTGAGCAATGAGCTTTAGCTGGGGGGTGATTTTAGCTGGGTGGGTGTCTCGGGTGCTGATCCAGGGATAACACACAGCTGAGGCTTTCCTTCAGGGAAGGTCTGGCTGGAACAAGTTCTCTCAGTGTTTATTTGTCTGGAAAAAGCTTTATTCAGATTCATATGTGAAACTTCGTTTTAAAGGGTAAAATTCTAGGCTGGCAGTTGATCTGCTTAAGGAGACTGAAGATGGAACCCTAAACCTTTCTGGATTGTAAGGCCTCCACTTAGAGGTCTGCAGGGAGCTCAATGCATTTTCCTTTGTCAGTTGATGTTTTTGCCTCTCTGGTGTTTACTTTGGGCAGGCAGATGACTGTATGCCTTGGTGATACCTTCTCTGCAATGTGTCTCCAAGGTGTTCCTGGAGCTCCTTGTGTCTAAACCATGCCTAAATCTCTGGCAATACCAGGGAAGTTTCCCTCAGTTATTCCCTCAGAGAGGTTTTGTGGACCCTGTGTGTTTTCTTCTTCACTTGCGGGAATGCCTAGGATTCTTATGTTTGGCTTTTTCACATAATCCCATAGTTCCCATAGGCTTTGTTTGTTCCTCTTGATTCTTGGTCCTCTATTTTTGCTTGACTGGGTTAGTTCAGAAGAGTTGTCCTCAAGCTCTGGAATTCTTTCTTCTACTTGGTCTCGTCTATTCTTACAGCTTTCCACTATGTTGGACACTTCCTTAAAGGGATTTTTCATTCTATTTGTTATTGTTGGTATGGGTTTTTAGGTCCTTCTCTCTTTAGGCTATTTTTTGTTCATTTATTGAATTGTTCTTCTGGTTTCTTTGAGTTGGTCTTCCATTTTCTCTTGGATTTCACTGAGCTTCCTTACAACCCATATCTGGAACTCTTTATCTGTTATTTCAATATTTTCATTTTGGTTGGAGTTGCTCGCTAAAGAGGTGGTGTTCTCCTTCGGGGGTGGGGGGGGAAGGCATGATTTTTCGTGCTTTTGGAGTTCTTGTACTGAGTCTCATTTGGAACAACTCTTCCTCCCTGTTTTGGATTTTCCTTTTTTGAATGAGGCTTCTGCCACATACACACTCATAAGGGGTGTCCATAGCATATGTTGGGTAAGGACCTTTGGTTTTGTTTGTGGGGGCTTTGATGTGGGTCTGTGTTGGGAGGGATGCATACTTCTATCATTAATGTTGTTTTTGCAGAAGCCTTACCAACAACGGTAGATGAACGTGTATTTTATATCTTATATATTGCATTCTTAGAGTAACTAAAGCTAGATAAAATAAAATGCTATTAAGAAACTCATAAAGAAGAGAAGACACATTTACTATTATTTAAGTAGAAGTGTTTCATCATAAGTGTTCATCCTTTATGAGGAGAAGGAGGAGGAAGAGTAGGAAGAGGAGGGGTTGTCCTTGTCCAGCCATGGTGGAGGCCGAAGACGGCAAGGTGAAGAGCAGACAGGGGAGGCAGGCACCCTGGGTGTCACTTCATGGAAATACATCATCATTTTTGCCTGACATTTTTTCTTTTCGTGTCTCTAAAAAAAATGTTTCTATCCAGTACTAATGCTTCTTCCACCATTTGTTTAGTTTTAGTGGCTATCTCATAGAAAGGTCCACTTTGTAAAAGAGACCAAAAGCAGTCTCGAGTGACAGGAGTTGTCCAAGGTCAATTAGCTATCTGGTGCTGATTTTTCTACATCTTTTCCCCCATTGTCCAGCCCTGGATTAGAAACACTTATCTCCTTCAAGTCATCTTCTATTAATTTCTCTGGTATAGTGTCTATTAGCTCTTGAATTCTTCCATGATCTATACCTCAAAACCCTTTACTGTCCACCTTTCCACAGGGAAATCTTTCATGACTATGGTTTTGACTGTCTCTGTCATCCATCCTGTGAAGTCAGGCATGATACCAAGACACAATTTTCTCTGGCCCGAATTCTTAGTTTCAGGCTTTCATGGCTGTTTCTGTAACAACGAATGCACCTTCAACGGTACAATCCTTCTAGAGTTTTGTGATGTTCTCTTTATCTCTTTCAAGGCATCAACTACCCTTTTTCATAGAATATTGTGTGCAAAAAGCTTTGGTGGTCCTTATGTGCCCATCATCTAGATGCTAAATTGAAGACACTGTGTTTGGTGGCAAATAGACCACTGGATATCTTTGATATTGAACTCATGGGGTTCTGGGTTGCCAGGTGCTTTGTCCAATATCAAAAGAACTATAATCAGAAGTCCTATGGTGGCAAAGTATTCTGGCTTCAGGGACAAAGTTTCAATAGAACCAATCCAGAAAATGGTTTCTCTCTGTCTCAGCTTTCTTGTTGTACAACCACAAGCCCAGCAGCCGGTATAATATTTATATTTCACCTTTGAGGTTCAAGAGTTGGCAGCCTTATAGATAAGGGCCACCCTGATCTTGAGCTGGCTGCACACATCAGTAGAGTTAGCCTGTCCTTTCCTTCCTTCAATCCAGCTGTTTATTCCTCTTTCTCCTTGTGATGTTTCCCTTCCCCTCCCCCAGAGTAGGACCCTTCTGTCTGCTTTAAAAAGTTATTCATGGAGAAATACTTTTTCCTCAACTATTTTCTTCTAGATGGTGTTTAGTAACTTGATTATTTCCTTGTGGTTGTCAGAAGCCATTTCTCCTATTATATGGATATTTTTTAAAAGCCAAATCTCTCTAAAATTATCAGATTATCCCTCACAGGCATTAAATTCTCCAGCTTTAGATCCATCACCTTCCCATACTTTACATTATCACGTAAGGACCTCACTTATTTTGGAATCATGTCAGTGTCTGTAAGTGTGCCTTTCCATAGCAATCCTGTACCCACATACAAGCCAAATTTTCAGCATGAGATATAACAAGTACAAAGTTTAGGTTGATGTAGCTGCAACGAAAGCCTTGCAAATTTCCTTTTACTATTTTACGATGATCCTTACACAGGATTTATTTATCTTGAAAGGGTGGGCATTGCAGCTGCCGATACCCATCTTCAGTATGTATCAAGCAAGTCATCTTTTTCCTGGAACGTCACGACTCCTCTATATTTCTCAGGAGCCCTTCCAGCATCACCACACAGTGTACAGCTTCCTTGGTGTTATTTGAGGCTTACAGTATTGGGCTAACCATGATGAAAACCATGGAAGAACCGGGAGGTCACGTTTTGCTGTGATACCCACTTCAGAGAATGCGATCTGCTGACCTGCAAACAATGAGCATCATGGGAGGTTCTGAGTGGACACTAACAACTTGAACTCAGACCACAGCAACAGGGGGTCGCTACTGAAATTATTACACAAGTACAGTAGAGGCTACAGTGACCTTTATATAATTGAGGCTTAACACCATGTCATTACAATTTTTTTTTGCATTTCTCTTAATGGCAAATGGTGCCATGTACAGTCTATGCTTATATATATATTAAGTTTTGATAAATTTGAACTGTGTATAATACATTCATGTATATCTTATTGCAGTAGATGGCAAAAGAGACTAGTACATATATATATAGTGTGTTCATGATATATCTAACTTTTTTTGTATTTTTTCCCAATATTTCTAGGCTGTGCAATTTATTTGGGAATTTTTTCAAATTGTCCGAAATCTCCAAAATATTTCCAATGTATTTACTGAAAAACATCTGCGTATAAGTGGACTACACAGTCCAAGCCCATCTTCTTCAAGAGTCAACTGTGTATTTATTGCATACAATGTGTTTTGAAATATGTATACCTGATGGAATAGCCAAATCAAACTAATTAACATATTACCTCACACAGTTATTATTTTTTGTGGTAAGAAGACTTAAAATCTATTCTCTTAGAAATTTCTAAGAGCATTATAGATTGTTATTAACTATATCAAGCATCTCATTCAATAGATCTCTTAAAGCTATTCCTCCTAGCCAACTGAGATTTGGTATCTGTTCATCAGCATCCCCGCACCCCACCTCGCCTCCCACCAGCTCCAGTAACCACTGTGCTACTCTATACTTCCATGAGTTCTACTTTTCAGATTGCACATATTGGCGAACTTATGCGATATGCTTATTTTTAGCTTGCTAAATATAACCAAACTCAAAGAGAATTTATACACAAGACAGTGATCTAATCTTAACCTCTGCCAATTCACCCACTGATTAGAAGAAAATATCATATACAATTCTACAAAATGCTAGCTCAGAGTGCATATCTGAAGGTCTTATATGAAAAATTACAGATTCAACATAGAAGATGGATGAGTGTGGGATAGCAAGTGAAGTCTACACGTAATACAGCATAATCACTCCGGGATGGAAACCTGTATAGTCAAACCTCAAATTGACTTTGTTGTTTAAAAACTTAGGGTCATCACGTCACCTCTAAAACTGAGGGCCATCACTATTGATGGTCTATAGACTACTCTGCAGGATCTTTTCAGGATCCAATGAGGTGAAGTGTAGGAAAGGGTTTTGCAATTGCCAAACAAGCTCCATTTTCTCTTCCCACAGCAACATCACTTCTGCTTATACAGTTTTCAATTATACAACTCCACCACCCATTACCTACTCGAGGCCGAGATAGAAAGAATTGCTCAGGTAATTGACTGGAGTCTGAGAATGCTGTTGGATACTATTATCTGCCTTAAATGACGTGAAGCAGGCACCTTGTGCCCTCTCATTCATGGTGAAGCAGGCACCTCGCACCTCTCATTCATGGTGAGGCAGGTATCTTACACCCTCTCATTCATGGTGAAGCAGGCTCCTTACACCTCTCATTCATGGTGAAGCAGGATCTTTGCACCCTCCCATTCATAGTGAAGCAGGCACCTTGCACCTCTCATTTACGGTGAAGTGGGCACCTTGCACCTCTCATTCACAGTGAAGCTGGTTCCTTACACCCTCTCATTCATGGTGAAGCAGGCTCCTTGCACCTCTCATTCATGGTGAAGCAGGCTCCTTGCACCCTCTCATTCATGGTGAAGCAGGTTCCTTGCACCTTCTCATTCATGGTGAAGCAGGTTCCTTACACCCTCTCATTCATGGTGAAGCAGGCACCTTGCACCCTCTCATTCATGGTGAAGCAGGCTCCTTGCACCTTCTCATTCATGATGAAGCAGGCTCCTTGTACCTCTCATTCATGAGTTTTTATGCTTTTCTCTTACTGGTCTCCCCCCTCCATTTAGTCAACCAAAGGTAATTAGGATCCCAAGGTCTAGATAAGTGCTCAGGGTCAGGAAACAGAATGAAACAATCTAGTGTTCATTTATTAGCAGAGTTAGAAAGCAATCAGAGAAATTTTTTATAATTTTTATAATCAGAAAAATAATTATGAATATATCACGTTTCTATAATATATATTTTGAGTTCTTGCATTAAGTAATAATTTCATTGTTATATGTTTATAGTTGTGAATTCCTTAATTTATATAAATGTGCAACTTGATAAGTTTACTGTCATATATCCTAATAGTTGTGCTAATTTCTGTTAAATAGCAACATGAATGTCAGTGACCTTCTTTTGCATTACCGCGCATTCTGTGTGTGAGCAGACACACACATGTGTGTATAGATGTGGGCATGCACACGTGTGTGTAGATGTGGGCATGAACACGTGTGTATAGATGTGGGCATGTATGTGTGTGTATAGATGTGGGAGTGCATGTGTGTGTATAGATGTGGGCATGCACGTGTGTGTATAGATGTGGGCGTGCACATGTGTGTATAGATGTAGACGTGCACACGTGTGTATAGATGTGGGCGTGCACGTGTTTGTAGATGTGGGCGTGCACACATGTGTGTAGATGTGGGCGTGCACGTGTGTGTATAGATGTGGGTGTGCACATGTGTATAGATGTGGGCGTGCACGTGTGTGTATAGATGTGGGCGTGCACATGTGTATAGATGTGGGCGTGCACGTGTGTATAGATGTGGACGTGCACACGTGTGTATAGATGTGGGCGTGCAGTTCTTGGTAGTGAACTATCATTCAATTTAAACATTAAGACACTAAATACTGCCTTTCTGACTTTGGGGAGAATATGTGGCAAGGACATTCTCATCCCTACAATTCTTAATTATTTTTCTGTCACATTGTCAATATTCTTTGAAGGAAAAATAAAATAATTTTCTATTAGATTCAGATGCATGGGAGGAGAGCCTATTGTAAGGATGCATTTGAAGGATACCGCATTAACTTACTGTCTAATTTTGTTCATCTCAGTGTTAAACATGAAACCATCTCCTCATCTCAGGCTGTAAGCTTCCTTTAGACTTTACTACCAAGTGGCTACCAAATTCAAAGTTCTAGACTAAAACCCTTCTGACCTCGGAGTAAGACAAGCCTTCTTAGCTTCCTTTCAGCTGTGTATGTCACTGATAACTTTAAATAAACTAAGTCACACACAGTGTTTCATTCAAGCCCCCTGCAATCAAATTTGCCGCTGCCCTTGTTTTCCTGACAGACGTCACTATCCATTTAATCCAGACAGAAGCTGCACATCCTCCCAGGTGACGCCTTGTGTTTTACTTTTAACATCAGATTAATTGCAAAGTGCCGCCAATTCTACTTTCCAAATAGACTTTGAAGCCAGTTCTTCCTTTTCATTCTCGTTGCTGTTCTCTTACTTCAAGTTCATCCCCCTATTTACTGGGCACAGACAGGCAGCCAGAGTGATCCTTGCAAGAAGCATATCACAGTAAAAAGCATAGTATTTTCCTTCTTAAAACCCTTAAATGACTATCAGTTTAAGAATGAAGACTAAATACCGCTTGGCATGGTGGCTCATGCCTGTAATTCCAGCACTTTGGGAGGCCAAGGTGGGAGGACTGCTTGAGCCTAGGAGTTTAGGACCAGCTTGGGCAACAGAGCAAGACTCTGTCTCTTAAACAAACAAACAAAAAAATTAGGTGTAGTGTGCTGGTGTGGCGTGCACCTTCAGGCCCAGATACTCTGGAGACTTAGACAGGAGGCCCGTGTAAGTCCCGGAATTTGAGGTTATACTGAGCTGTGATGAAGGCCCCGCACTCCTGCTAGGGTGACAAAGCCAGACTTTGTCTCTAAAACAACAAAACAAAAAGACTAAATACTTAAAAATGGGCATAGCCCATTCATCACGTCACCTGTCTTCAACTTTACAATGTCCCAGTTTACCTTTTCCATTCTTCCATGATCTATTATCTTTGTGTATATTATTCATATTTCTCAAGATATTACAAATATGAAGCACCTCCTATATTTTAGATATACTTCTAGCCATTGATGATATACAAAGAACAAAAGGGAACTGAATTATGTCTTCTCCTGGTGCTTGCATTCTAATTCTTCCTGACTGTAATGCCTTTCCTGGAGACATAGGAAATGTCTATACAAATTCCAAAATTCATCTTGAATGTAACTTTGATTTTTTTTAGGAAAAAAAACTGCTTGTTTACTTGTATACAGATCATAATTGGCACAGCTCCATATTATGGGCTGTGTTACTTTGATTCTGACACTTCTGTCTCCTTCACTGGAATGTGAATTATTTTGCGTCATTCATTGTTTGTGGACTAATCCATAAAATTTCCACCTTGGTGAGATCCTTCACTTATTATAGTTGTTGACTTAAATCTAAAATTGAAATTGTATGACTTTTGCATCCATTTATAGGGCAATTACCCATCATCCCCACTGTCAGAACCATCATGGTGGTGGATGCTGTGATTGATTCTCCACACTCACTTTTAACCAAGATGAACGGTGTGAGACAGGGAGCCAATGATGGCGATTGCGTCCTTTGGCTGGTCCCATATAGGAATGGTTAGACCTAAATAATCTGAGGCGTGACATGGGACAGAAGACTTGTTTAGCACTCCTAAAATAAAAGCAACATATCCTGTTCTTCCCTCAGATGTGAGAAAGCAAGCCTGTTGCCTCATTGCTCCTGGAAGTCATTTTATAAACTTGAGAGGGACCAGTCTCGGAATGCAGTTGATCCTGGAGATGAAGGAGAGGCACCATCCCTGGTTTGGGATAATACTTGCGTTATCAAACTCCTGAATCCACTAACCTCAGGGTCTACCCTCCCTCTCAATTCACGTGAGATAATGTTCTCGTATTCTTACACAAGATTATAAATGTGCTCATTGTTTAAAAGCAATGAATTTGTTGAGTTCTTATTCAATTACAAGTACCATTAGTGGCTTAGATTCATTATTTCATTTTATTTTTACTAAGACACTGTAAGATAGACAGCTATGTTTATATTCTACAGATGTATAAATTAAAGGTTGGAAAGATTAAATACATATACTGGCATAAATTATAGGGTCAATATTTGAATATAAGTCTTCCTGATTGTAAGTCTTATATGGTTAAGATTATGTTAGGTCTAGTATAAAAATTCCTCATTTTCAAAATTTAAAATTGGTACATAATTGGAAATTTTGTATTATCAACTTTGAACATTTAAATGTAACACATGGATATAGTAATTTCTAAGAAACATGTTTACTAAAAATTTTAAACTCTTAATTTACTGAAGAGGAAATCGGCTGGGTGTGGTGGCTCACACTGTAATCCTACCACTCTGGGAGGCCAAGGCTGGTGAATTGCTTGAGCTTAGGAGTTTGAGACCAGCTGGAGCAAGAGTAAGACCTTGCCTTTACTGAAAATAGAAAATCTAGCTGGGTGTGGTGGTGCATGCCTATAGTACCAGCTATTCAGGAGGCTGAGGCAAGAGGACCATTTGAGCCCAAGAGCGTGAGGTTGCTGTGAGCTATGATGATGCCAGGGCACTCTATCAGTGAAATAGAGTAAGACTGTCAAAAAAAAAAAAAAGAGGAAAATCTAGGCAAATTTTATAATGATACAAATAAAAGAAATCAGTCAGTTCCTTCACTCATCAGGTATTTACTGAACATCTTTCCGTTCTGTGCAGGGCTGAGGCTGAACAGTATAAGGCTGACGCCTACCTTCACGGAGGCTACATTTTGAGAGATTTATACAACAGCTAAAAGTCCACGATGATGAGATTGTCTCCTTTTCTCCTGGCATTTTTCTCTAGGTTACAGGTAGTAAACTACCTGAAGGAATTGGAAACAGTGATGCATTTCAATGTCACGTGCTTTGTCAATGCAACATTTGTCAGTGTTCTACGTCCAAAAAAATCAATGGAGAAATACTATGTTTCAGTTTATAGGTAAATAATTTACAAAGTTCCCCTCAGGAATTATTCTAACTTTCAGATCTTTAGTACCAGCATCCTAAATTCCTCTCTTTATCACAGCATTGCTAATATTAGGGAATCAGCATGGTGAGTCCCTTGTGTAACTGACAGAGGCCAACTTGCTACCCTTCAGCCTCCCCTTTGCCTTCTGACCCCTTTAGGTGCCGCTGGTTTTGACTCTTCATCTTACTGAGTGTCCGCAGCTGGCAATCGTGCTGAACCCCGGCACAGCCCTTTCTGGGATGACAAAAATGCTAATGGCTGGTCACAGGTGCGGGAGCTCAGACCAGGAGCCTGAAGCTCAACCTCCAGGGAACTTAACATTTTTACAAGCACCCACGCCTGTATTCCGTCTGGAACATCAGGGATTGCTCCTCTTGTAGCAAACCATATACACATTCAGCTCTGCAGGGGCGAATCCTTCTTTGTCAGAATGATTTCTCATGCGATGTCATTCTTACACATCCAGTAAATGTAGCTTCAGTGATAAAACAAAATTACAAGAAGGAAATTATGAAGGAAATTAACTATGCATGAGTTAGTAGAAAGAGGAAAAAACAGGCTGAAGATAAAATCTCCGAACTGTATTTTCATCTGTCGGGAAAGGTGTGGGTGACGCTGTAGCTCAGATAGATCAGGGGTCCCTTCCTTACTGGAGTGTGGTCTAAAGGCCTCGAGAGAAGTTTGTATCCATTAGTGCGTCTGAGCCCTCAGGCTGATCTTAGATCACGACATTCTCTGCAGGTGCTTGATGTTCTAAAACCTCTCCGTACGTTTTCATCATCTTTGCTTGGGATAATTTTCCTTGCCTTTAATGCCTCCTTCACTCGTCATCTTCCCCTTGCACAGTAATTCCTCACCTTCATCGTAGGTTGACATTTGGGGACACAGTGGAGGACTGACAGGCAGCCAGGGAGCCCTCAATAGGAACCCCTTCCCTCAGTGTCCCCAGATTAGCTGTAGACCAACTCATCGATAGCATGAAGTTACTAAACTGAGCCACTGGCCTTGGGAGCCCCAGAGATTGGCTTGAGGTTTAAGTTGATGTTTTCCTGCTTCTTGGAGTGAAAAGGACAGTGGTGACTGCAATTAGCATGCTGCCCCAAGGACAACTTGTCCTTCATTTCTTTCTATAAGAAAGAACAGAACCTTTCACTTTGTCTCTGGATTATTTTTGGCCCATTTTTAATAAATACCTACAAGAAATGTTAGCAAGCCCAGAAGAACAAGAGTAAAAACCGGGAAGGGTCTGGCAGTCGCCAGCACAGCTTGTGAAGTTCCTAAGTTCATTCTCCGTGTGCCACCTCGGCAAACACACGGGGTGAGGCTGCTCACGGTGTTCACGGCACAGCAGAGGATGGATTTACTGCTTTACAATCTCCAGGGATGGGAAGCAGGAGCCTACTTTTAAAAAAGATTAGTATCCTCGAGTGATTCTCTGCACAAAAATGTTAAATTCCCGGGGCGGCGGGGTTTAAGCTTCATGCTCCTGGTGTTTCCCCTCTGACCAGCCATTAGCATTTTCACCATCTGAGAAAGGGCTACGCTGGGGATCCACGTCATCGCCAGCTAGAGACATTCAGTAGGATGAAGAGTCAAAACCAGTGTCACGCAAAGGCAGCAAGAAAGCCAAACACCAGCCACATTGTGGAAAGACGGGCAGAGAGTTGGCCATGTCAGAATCTGGACCTAGTAAATAAGATTTGAAAAAAACAAAATCCAGGAGAAACACACAGGTCATTCCACCTTTAAAAACCCACAGCAGCAATTAAGGACAGAAGGGAAAAGTCCTTAATTGGACACAGCTCAGAGTAATCCTTTCAGAGATTTATTTGGTACAGATATGATATACACTATTACTTGTACCACTTTTCTGCCTTTGAAAAGCACAGCTAAACAAGGTGGGTAGGTATCTATTATTAGAACTAATAGCCAAAATGGCGATAATGTGTGAGTAATAACTTAATTCCCCAATTTGATGAAATTGGACAAACTTTCAAGGCAAAAGTCTTCTTACTGTTGACGTGCCTGTCTTATGCATGTGATGGTGATCTGGCCAAATGCATCTCTGTCCAGTGCCAACAGCAGGCTGCTCCACTCATGTTTCTGACGACGTCACCAGCTACTCATTAGCACTGCTGTGGCCATCTGACAGTGACTAATACTTAGTCCCTGAAGGTCTTGGAAGAAATCATAATTAAATGACTGAAATTCATTTTTACCTATCTTGCTGTGAAGAGTCCATCTCCAAGCTGCTCAGTCCTCCTGTTGTAGTTCTTTAAATCAAGTCACTTAAATTATTTGCAATAGCTATCTTATTGACTTATTTATTTTCTAAATCTCTTTAGACGTCCAAGCCTCCCCTTCCCATCACTCAGCAACTGACTTTACCAAATTACTTATTTGGAGTCCACAGAAGGGAGTAGGTAAGAACTATTTCAACCTCCAGTGGTAAAACTCACAAACATCCTTGCATCCTACCAATTCAGCAGATATGAAAAAGTCTGAAGATTAAGGATTCTGCAATATTGAACACAGTAATTTTTGTTTTCAATTTATCTGAATTCCTCACTCCATTCAGATTTGTGGCTGCTGTTCATAACCATTCACATATATGATTTGAAGAATTATCTTTTTTAGGAAAAGGTAGACTGCCTTTGAAATCTCACAGCTCAGTTGCATACTTCATGAATAAAATTATTTATTCATTGGCAGAAAGAGCCCATTCTGATGACAGTGTGACACGTGTGTCATAAGTGTAATATCCCTGCAATGAAGCACTAGGAGGAGCAAAGCCAAGAGCTCTTTGAGGTTATAATTTGTCATAAATCTCATCAACAAATAAGGAACTGACATATAAGAACAGTGATCATCATCTTGTACTGCAGAGGAAAAGGGGGGGCAGTTTGTGGAACCCAGGACTTCTCTGTGAGGTGCACTCTAGTCTAGAGCAGTGACTTATGGGACACACAGGGGACATTACAACATGTGAGGGCCGAGCAGCCGCTCCCTCTGCTGGGCTGGCACATGAGGGGCCAGCTGGACGCAGAATCACAGCCCAAGCATCAGTCAGCTCTGCTGCATTATCAGAGTCAGGGACATTGGTTCCGAGCTCGGAAGAGCTGTGACAGAGACGAGGCCAGAGCAGGGACAGTCAAAGATGAAGAGTCCATGTCATCCCCAAAACATCCATTCTCTTCACATCAAAGCAACAGCACCAGAAAAACTAAACAAAGTCCCATGGATTTACCCAGTGACCCAAGAAGCCAGCCCACTACTCAGCTCCGCCACGGTGTCAACTCTTTGTTAGTAATCAAACACCGACGAGGACCCAGTGTAAAGTAAAATGATTTTATGACGGTCGGAGAGGAAAGGGGTTTGAGAGACAACATTGATTATTTTAAAACGTCCATTACTAAGCTAAAATCGCTTCTGAGAACTTTAATAAACTGGTCTGAAATTCCTTTCTCAACAATGCAATCAACCACAACACTGGCATTTTAATCTCTATAAAACTTCAATTTCAACTTGGCAATGATTTCAGAGGATAACAAGCAACCTCTTATTATTCTTCTCTAGGCTTTTCAGTGTGTATCAAACTCTTTCAAAGAAGTTAGCCCCATGGAGAGCATGAGGCAGAGGGGGCTGCAAGTGCTGGGCACCCCATTTAGTGCTGACCAGAAAGGTCCTTCTCCCCTCTTTACTGCTCCATCCCTATCTGTGATTGCACCTCATGGCACAAGCATGGACTCCGGGTTTTAAGCTGGGATGGCACTCGGCAGGTGACTCCCTGTTGGAATGCTGGGGGATGTTATGCAGTCTCCATGTGAGAAAAGGGGAGTCAGAACAACCCAGGGCTTCCTTAGGACAGGCACGCAGAGGATGTGCTCAGTAAAGGAGGCCGAGGAGATAAAGAACAGAGGATAGGAGATAGTGTGTGAAAGCAGGTCCCAGAGGACTAGTAGGAAGGACTCGGAGGCCTGTCAATGTGGGGCTGGGGGTCATGGGAAAGACATCGGTCAGCACGCAGAGGGAGGAGTGAGGGGGCAGATGGTCAGAGGGTCGGGTCTGGGGAGTACCAGGGAGGAATGAGGGGGAAGATGATCAGAGGGTCGGGTCTGGGGAGTACCAGGGAGGAATGAGGGGGAAGATGATCAGAGGGTTGGGTCTGGGGAGTACCAGGGAGGAGTGAGGGGGGCAGATGCTCAGAGGGTCGGGTCTGGGGAGCACCAGGGAGGAATGAGGGGGAAGATGATCAGAGGGTCGGGTCTGGGGAGTACCAGGGAGGAATGAGGGGGGCAGATGGTTAGAGGGTTGGGACTGGGGAGCACCAGGGAGGAGTGAGGGGGGCAGATGCTCAGAGGGACGGGTCTGGG
>CAUYQV010074383.1:0-63418 GCA_963574575.1 Galagoides demidoff
GGACCACACCTATGGTCCATCTTACAAGGGTACATGGGAATCTTTCTAAACATAGAATATAAATGTCTTAACACAATAACTAAGAAAATGCCATGAAGGCTATGTTAACTAGTTTGGTGAAAATATTTCAAATTGTATATAGAACCAGGATATTGTACCCATGACTGCATTAATGTACACAGCTATGATTTAATTAAAAAAAAAAAGGACTGTTTTTGCTGAATCCCATAGAGTTTGAAAACTTGTTTTCCATTGTCATTCGGTTCAAGGGATCTTTTGGTTTTCATCTTAATGTCATTATTGACCCAATATCTGTTCAGCAGAAGGCTCTTTAATTACCATGGCTTTGGATGTTTCTCTTGGAGTTAATTTCTAGTTGTATTCCACTATAGTCTAAGAAGATACATGGCATGATTTCTATTGTTTTTAATTTGTTGAGAATTGTTTTGTAGACTAAAATACGGTTGATCTGGGAGAATGTTGCATATACTGATAAGAAGAATGTACAGCCAATAGTTTGGGGGTCAAATGTCCTCTGTAAATATCTATTGTTCCCATTTATTCTAGGATCCTGTTTATGTCCCACGTTTCTTCTTTTTTTAATTTTAAATAAATATGAGGGTGCAAATGATTAGGTTACAATGTTTGCTTTGTAACCTTTATAAGGTAAAGTTCAAGCTGTAGTTAAGTCCAATGTTTATTCATTTTTTGCTTAATTTGTTCAATTATGTAAGTGAAGTGTTTAAGTCCCCAGTAATTATGATGCTGCTATTTATTTCTTTGTATAGATCTAGAAGAGTTTGCTTTATGAATCTGGGTGCTCCTGTGTTAGGCACATAACAATTTCGGATTGTTAGGTCTTCTTGTTGAATTGCTCCCTTTACCATTATACAATCTTTGTCTGTCTTTATTATTGTATATTTAAATTCAATTCCATCTGCTATGAGAATGGCTACAACTGCATTCTTTTGCTTTCCATTTACATGAAGTATTTTTCCATCCCTTCACCTTGAGCATGCATGAATCCCTGCGGATTAGATGTGTTTACTGGAGACAGCACATACTTTGCCTTTATTTTCTTATCCTTTCAGCCAACCTATGTTTCCTGATTGGGGAATTCAAACCATTAATGTTAAGAGATAGTATTGATCTGTGGGATGCTATTCTGTTTACTATGTTGAGTAGTACCTTAGTGCTTCCTTTCCCTTCTTGTGATATTCTTTTATAAATGTTGTACACTTGTAAACCATAGTTTTTTTCAGTGTTTCAGCAAATGTAGGGCAGGTGGGTAATAAAATATTCCATCATGTTTGCTTGTTTGAAAAAGAGTTAATTCATCCATCAATCGTGAAACTTAGCTTTAAAGGATACAAAATTCTGTTTAAGAAGACTGAAGATGGGGCCAAACTCCTTTCTGGCTTGTAGGATTTCTACAGAGATATGTTCTGTTAGCCTGATGGGATTTTCCTTGGTACATCAGTTGTTGCTTACATCTACCTGCTTGAATAATTTTCTCCTTCATTGTGACTGTTGTCCCTCGTCATCCAAGAAATGCAAATCCAAACCACCCTATCACCTGGGCCCCATGAGAATAGTACACATCACAAAGTCTCAAAGCTGCAGGTGCTGGTGCATATGCGGAGAGAGAGGAACACTTTTACACTGTCCATGGTACTGCAAACTAATATAGCCTCTTTGGAAAAACGTATACGGAATCCTCAAAGAACTCAAAACAGACTTTCCATTTGATCTTACAATCCCATTACCCAGAAGAAAAAGAAAAACAATCATTTTATCATAAAGACATTTGCAGTTTACAATTGCCAAGATATGGAAACAACCTAAATGCCCATACGCCCATGAATGGATTAATAAACTGTGATATATGTACACCATAGAATACTATTTAGCCATAAAAGATGGAGACTTTACATCTTTTGTATTAATTTTGATAGAGTTAAAACACATTCTTATAAAGTATCATAAGAATGGAAAAGCAAGTGTCCAATGTATTCAAAGTAATATGAAGCCAGTAGACAATCTAGTATACTCCACGTAGAGAAAAACTCAGTTCAAATTAAAATGGAGGAGGGGAAGGAGACAGGGGGAACTGGAGGGAGGCAGGGGAATGGGTGTGCTCACACTTACTGGACACAATGTAGGGTATGTGGCACACCTCCTGGGTGTGGGACACTATAACAGGGACTTCCCCTAACAAATGGAAACATTGTAACCTAATTGTGCGCTCACGTTAATTTGAATTTAAAAAAAAAGAAATTCCCTACATGACTCTTTGATTTGTTTGAGTTCTATCATATCCATCCTTATGTTATCTAGCTCTTTAGTGAATTTTTCATTCATTTCCTGAAATTTCTTTTGTGTCTTTTTGTTAGATGTCTACTTTCTCTTCAATTCCAGTCATTTGCCATCCATATTCTGATCTCCATTTCTGTTGTTTTGACCATTTCTTTGTAGTTGGATTCACTAGTGCAGCTCTACTCTGATCCTTTGGGGACATTGATCTCTTTGGATTTTTCATGCCATCAGGATTCTGTTGCTGGCTTCTTCTCATCTGAAACTTCTTTTCTCTTCTCAGGACTAATAGGTTTGCAGGACATCTGTCCCAGTTTGCAGGAACTCTCCTGCTTGATTAGAAGAAAAGAACGTCCCTAAGTGGACACTCTGGAACGTGGACACAGAAGAGAATGAGGCGTGTGCACTAGCAGTCTGTAATGCACCAGCTCTGATTTAATCTGTTCCCCTGTGATTGCCTCTGTTCAAGCCTCTGTTGTATGCTGTTTGTGCTGGGTGTTGGGCTATTCATCAGATACCTGAGGGTGGTGAGTTGGGAGTGTCCTCTTCACTGAAGCTGGGTTTGAGCAGATTGCTCTGCCTGTGGTATCCCCATAGAGGTGACAGTGGCAGCGAGGTGAGACTATCCAGGCAAGGTCATGAGCTTCCAGGCTGTGAGCATTTGCTTCAAACAGGTCCCAGTGTACTGGTGGCTCAAGGCCTGGGGAAGGGTCCCCGGCAGGACATTTGACTTTGGAGCAGTTCCTGCAGTAATGGTAGAAGATCTGAGTGGGGTCTTAGGGCCCAGGTATAGTCCTAGAATTTCCTAGTGGTTTCCTGAGCCTGAAAGAAGCTCTGGAGACAAATAAGTGGAACCTTGAGCTCTGGTGTGTGAGCCATAGAGATGAGACTAGGAAGGAGCCAGAAGCAGGGCTTCTGAACAGGGCCTCAGAGCCAGGAACAGGGCAGTGGGGGTGATGGGGCTGATGTAATCTAGAGGGTGGGGTCAGGCAGCAGGCAGCAGGATTTGACCTAGAGAACAGAACCAGGACCAAGCAGCTGGCCAGTTGGTCTGTAGACTCAGGACTAGATGCCACATCAAATGGGTAGAGGTCATGTCTATCAGCCAAATACCAGAGTTCTCCCTGCACCTGCTGGGAGCCACCAAAGCTGTCACCCAGAGCCTTCCAGGTTGAAGACCATGTGTTCAGATCCCATTGTGCTGTTGGAGAGGGTCACTTGGTTTCCTGTCACTGGGTAAAGCTCACTGGAGCCTCCTATTGGTCTGTTCCCTCTCCAACCAGGGTAGGGGGCAACATGAAGGTTCAGCCATAATGCTCAATCCTGCACTGACTTGGCACTGGCACCTGAAAGCTCAGGATGGCTTTAGCTGCTGCCCATCATCCTGTCCCACACCTGTTATCTGGTGCAATGACTCCATGGCAGCAGAGAGATCCTTCTTGCCACTCAACCACAGCACCTGCAGGGTGAGAATGGTACCCCAGCACTCTATCCTGCTCATCCTCTCCACTTGTGCATTGATATTATCAAAGGTATACACCATCACCTTTTTATTTTCCATGGAGAGTCCCACACTGCTTCTCTGAGGTTTCACAATGCTCCTTCTGCAAATAGCTATCCATAGGTTGGCACCTGCTTCCTATTACTCTTCTTTCCTTGCAAGGTACAGCTTCATGGGCTGCTTCTAATTTGCCATTCCCCCCCTCCCATGATGTCTCCTGATGGTGTCTTCAGGATCAATTCTTCCAATGGTGTCAACTAGACCTCAAGACTACTCCCCCTGGCAGAGGGGAGTAGTTTCCAGTGGGGAGACTTTATTTGGATGGAGAGGCATGCTTGCACTTGCTTGGCACCAACTTCCCTCCATGAAGAGCAGCATGTCTGGGGATTAGTGTCATGAGTCAGCCATGGCAGCACCTGCTCAGGGCCAGGGCTGGGGTCAAGGCCTAGGCAGCAGGACGTCTCCCACGGCTCTGTTGTGGATCAATGGGCACTGCATCCACCCTACAGGCTGAAGCCCCCCACGTGGTGGCAGCACCCTGTTTACTTTTCTTTCCTTGGTAGCTGCACGTTCTAGTATAGAATTTTTCTTTTCTTATATTTTTTTCTAATATAATATTTGCTCTCTTCTCTCTCTCCATCACCCTACTTATATTAGAATGGCTCACTTACATATCTTATGCTGTCTTATTTTCAGTATTAAAGAGTTTACACTCATTCTGGATATTTTCTTCAAACCTGCAGATTAGTTCATAAATGCTCTTTTCATCTGTATCTAATGTGCTGAAAAAAATATTTACCACTGATTTCTAAACTTGACTAGATTTTTTTGCCCTAAAATTTCAATGTTTTATAGTTTCCAGTTCTTTGTGAAGTTTTCAAGTTTGTATTTCATCTCATTTAACACAATTATCTTGCTATTTCAGGGTCTTTGATGACTCCAATATCCAGAGCACTGTTGAGTCTTTTCTGTTGCTCATTTCTACTGGGTTTTGTTCAATCCGTCTTTTGGGGGTGTGTCTAGATGTCTTGGAGACCTTTGATCAAGTTCCAGATATCATATATGCAAAATTGACTGTATAAATATGTTTATTAGGGACTAAGATAATGTCATCTTCCTTCAGAGATGATTTATCTTTTGTTTCTACAGGGACACCATCAACATGGGATTACTTTCATGTACTTTCAAAAATTGAAAAGCTCGACAGCTGTCTTCAGTCTCTCTGAGGGTCTCCTGTGTCCAGTTTACTTTTGCTTAAGTTGCATCCCTTTGCGACCCTTCTTTAAAACTATAGGTGTCCACAAGAGCCACATCCCTTTGGCAAGGCTTGCATTCTAATTTTTGCTTTCCTCACAATATGTAATAAAATTAGAGTTGGATTCTTTTCTGACACAATTCACAAGTAACAATTTTAAGCAGAGATTTAATTATAAAAACTATTGAAGTATTGTGGGAAGATAAGGAGAATCCCATACATACACAGAGAGTGGGAAAGAATGTTCTAACTATGACTTGAAATCTAGAAACATCGCCAAAATGGCTGTTAACTTTCACCACATATATGTACAAATTAAAAAAAAAATTCTATGTGTCAAAAAATACTATAGGCAACCCAGGGAAAAAATTGTAATTCTACCATAGACAAAGGCGTATGCTTGCTAAAATCTATACATTTGTAAAAATAAATACTAAAAATGAAAAACATGATAAAGGTTATAAGAGAGAAATGCAAACAGCTCTAAAGCAGTGGTTCTCAACCTTCCTAATGCCTGGATCCTTTAATACCATTCCTGTGAGTCGCAACCCACAGGCTGAGAACCATGCTGTAAAGCATATACACGGGTGCTCACTTGTAATGAAAGAGAAAGAATTAAACCCACCTTGAGATGCCATTTTCTAAGCTACGTTGGAAAAAACTGAAAATTTTGAGAAACCACTGCCTCAGTGAGGCTATAGGAAAACAGATCTCACACTTTGCTGATGTATAGGTGCAAGTCTTATCAACAGAAATTTGGCAGTAGGTATCAAGAGTTACAGAAATCTTTCACAAAGCACTACAACATATGACATATTTCTCAGATATGTTTACATAGGTGAAAAATGATACACAGGTTGAGCAATCAGAATCTGAAAACCTAAAATTTAAAATGCTTGTATAAAATCCTAACTGTTTGAGCATAACACAGAGACGAAAACCCGATCGTTTTTTGTTGTTGCTGGCGGCTGTTCCACGACTGATGCAGGTCTTCTGGCAATCCTACTGTGCTGGTTTGTTACTCTGAACTCATTATTTTTTACTCCATTAATGATATGTCATATTTTTACCAAGTACTTATTTGTGAATAAATGTAAGAAAACATTTTCCTATTAGCAGCATGTAAATTTCAAATTAGGACTGATGGTGCTGCCAGTCATACACAGATTGTCCCCATGGGGGTGGCTGAGGGAGTGATACCTCTGCTTTCTGATGGTTAAGTGTATACAAACTTTGTTCCATATGCAAAATTATTAAAGATACTATGTAAGATTACCTTCAGGTTGTGTGTATAAGGTGTGTATAAAACATAAATTAATTTTGTGTCTAGACTTGGGTCCCAACCTCAAAATATCTCATTAGGTGTAAATACAAATTCCAAAATAAAAAAAGAAATCCAAAATCCAAAACACATCTGTTCTTAAGTATGTTGTGTAAGAGACACTTGATCTGTGCATGCACAAGCTTCTTCATTGAACACATTGTTTAATAGCAAAAGATTACACATGTGATATTAAATATGAGATAGATCAAGTAAATTATGCTTAATTGATGAGGTCTGAGATCATTGTTTTTATTTTATGTTTAGGTATGCCACAAGCCTAACATAGTATTTTTAATGTATATTATTTTATATATACAATTAAGGTCAATGTCAATAATATACACTAAAACTAAAAACACAGTAACAAAAGTTAATACAAACCTTATAAATAAGAAACAAAATAAACAAAACTTGTGTAAGCTTTTTTCATTGACTTTGTGGACTTTGAGCACAAAATGGAAAAAGGAGTTGATTATCAATAAAGAGGAGAATGAGAGAGAGATTGTGTTGGAATATGTCATCTGATAATGTGTTTTAAGAGCATATATGAGTGGTATATTTTACAAAACTTTCAATACCAGAAAATAACTCTTGGTTGCCTTCAGAACTGAATGACAAATTGGCTTGAATTAAAATTCTTACATCAAAATGTTTTTCCTTCAAACTTCTACTAAAAAGGCCTCTGTCACACCCAACACTAAACCAGGTAATACACACACATCTTTTGTTTCAATATTATGCATGTAATTATTTCACTAAAAAACTTCTTCTCTACCATCCTTTAAACTGTGAGAAAATCGGCACGGTGTCCACTTTATTAACCTCTTTTCACCTAAGTCTGTATCAGCTATAAAATAAATGTGAAACAATATTTCTTCAAATGAGTAAATGAGCAAATGGGCAAAGTATAGAAAACCATAGTTTCAAAAACTATACAAAAATCCTATATGTACTTCTTCATTTTTTTGATATTCATCTTAAACCAAAGGCTTCAAAGGAAAGGCAAATTTTGCTCTGTAGCAAATAAGCTGTATATTTTTTTAAAAAAATGCTAAAAGATTTTTCAAACCTGTTTTAAATTTGGTAAGAATTTGTCTCTACATAAAGCTTTTTACAGTCTGTTTTTGTTATTTTTATTTTTGAGACCGAGTCTCACTTTATCACTTTATCACCCTTGGTAGAGTGCCGTAGCATCACAGCTCACAGCAACCTCCAATTCCTGGGCTTAGGCGATTCTCTTGCCTCAGCCTCCCAAGTAGCTGGGAGGAGCTACAGATGCCTGCCACAACACCCAGCTTTTTTTTGTTGTTGCAATTTGGCTGGGGCTGGGTTTGAACCGGCCATCCTTGGCATATGGGGCCAGCGCCCTACCCACTGAGTCACAGGCACTGCCCAAGCTTTTCATAATCTGACCATAGAACTTTTTTTAACTTGAAATCAATTGGATTCAAAACTTAAATACTTCTATTAAATGTAATATGTCAATCAGTGATTCAAGATCTTGGGCAATGATGTAAATAACAATAGCTGACACAAAGCATTATCCTTTATGCCACTTTTCCAAGATCTTTATGCACAATAACCAATTAATCCCCAAATAACTTTATGATGTTAGGTTAATCGTATGGATGAAGCATCTGACAAAGGAAGAGGTGAAAAAGTTGTCCAAAGAACATATGTGGGAAGGAAAAGACTGCTTGCTGCTTAAGATAAATATCATCTATATCAGCGGTTCTCAACCTGTGGGTCGCGACTCCTTTGTAACAATGAAAATACATTCTGCACATCAGATATTTGCGTTATAATTCATAACAGTAGCAAAATTACAGTTATGAAGTAGCAACAAAAATCATTTTATGGTTGGGGGTCACTACAACATGAGGAAATGTATTAAATGGTCATGGCAGTAGGAGGCATTAGGAAGGTTGAGAACCAATGATCTATATGAATGTAAAATACATTTACATATGCATAGAACAGGCACGTAAAAAGAGCTCAGCATAGGTTATTTTCAAGGAGGACTAAGAATCATCGGTGAGAGGGAGATTAATATTCTGCTATATACATAAATTCTATAATATTTTAAAGATTTACTATATGCCAATGTCACAGTATCAGTTGAAAAAGGGAGAGAACATCTTACCTACCCTAAATGTGTGTCCCTTTCCACTTGACGAGGGATGCCAAAAGAAAGGAGGAAAGCCAAGGCCAAACTGTCAACATCACAGTCTTGCACATGGTCAGCTCTGTTTAACAAAGAAAGTATTTAAGGTAATTTGTGAACAAAAAGATATGTATGGTATAAATATTGTATCTACCCCTTTAGAGATAAATTCATTACAAAATAAAGGACAGTTTGTGTCCTTTCTTTTTTTTTGCATTCTTTTATATGTTAATTCATTTCAAGAAACCACTGTGAAATTTGCTCCAGCACTTTGTAATTTGTGACAGTGTGCTAGTCACGTTATTAATAGAATAATTGAATTGTGCTTTGTGAAAATATGCTGATAATCAAAAGTATTTCTTTGAAAATAGTGCTGACTTTTTGATCCCCATAATTCACGTCTTGTAATCATTCACCATCAAATAGGGAGCAATGCTCATCATTTTCAAAGCCACACTGAGGTGGAATGATGAGATATCATTCTGAGTTGTCAGGAAAAACACCTCTGAGAAGAACTAGTCTATTTGTCTGTTTCAAAATGAGTTTTCTTAAAACACTGAAAGACAAGAAATAAATAACAGAAGACAAGTCTTGTAGTGGGATAAGCCACTACTATTATTTTGTCGTCAGCTCAATCAGACTCACCCAAGAAATAATAATTCACAGGACATGGGATCGGATTGGGAGTGCTGTTTTCACTTTTGGGATAAGTAGAGGTAAGCGGAGACCTTGACTCCTCAGGAGAACATTCAATCTCAGTAAAATATGTTTTATATAAATATATATTTGATACAAAAATATTACATCATTTGGAGAGATAAGGGCTAATGGTAGCAACAACTGACATTTAATAATATTTTACAATCTACCTTGGACTCTTACATTCATTATCACATTTAATGTCCCATTTTATACATGTTCAAGATGATATAACAGGTGCCACAAGAATAAGTGACCTGTTCACAATAACACACCTGGAAAGAGAAGAGAAACTCAAATCCAGGACTTGTCGATTCTAAGTCCAGAGTTCAGCATGTAACATTTATTCAGTACGCTCTGCTGAAATCTCAGGCTGCAGTTCTCTCAACGAGCTTACCTTTCAGTGGGCCAGATTGATGGTACCACGTGAACTACTTTATTTTCAAATGACATTTTGTGGAAAAGTCTATGATGGAAATGAAGAGAGTGCTGTGATTATGACTGAAGGGACCCCTCTTTGAACTAGGGACTGGGGAAGGCCTCATGGAGAATGCGGCTTTCAGCAGAGCACTAACAACTTAGAAGTGCCCCCACCGCACCTGGAGAGCAGGAGAAAGAGCATCACAAGCCGAAGGGAAAGCCAAGCCCCTGAGATTCTAAGAACAAACCTGACATGTTTTTTGATCAAATACGAAGCCAGTGTACCTGACAGTGGAATCACAGGGAGAATACCACAAAATTAAACATATGGAGGTGAGAATGAGGTCAGGATATACCCGCACAGATCATGAAAGGAGGTGTTTGATTTACATTTTTAAACATAATTTTTTTAGCAAATGAGTAGGTGGAGGTATTGTTTACTCAAATTGACTATATAACACATTTAAACCAGGATAGTTTTGAGAAGAAAAGGAGACATTACTAATAATTACATGATGACAGCAATCCTAAGCCAGGACTGTCCCAGGGGTACCATCTGCGTTTTGCTACAGAGTATACTACCTATTAGATTGAAACAACAGTTTTTAGCTCATCTAGAGGGGTAAGGTAGGAGGATTTTGTGGGCTGGGCCCACTTGGCAGATTTCCTGTGGGCTCATGAACAGAAGGAAGCCAGTTGGTGGCTGAATGATCTTGATGCCTCTGAATCATGCTGGGCTCACAGGTCCAGCTGTTGCCAGCCTGGACTATGGAAGTAAACTCTTGCTGCTTGTCTTCTTATCCATGAGGCTGGCTCCCCCTCATGGTAGCCACAGGGTGCCAGAAGCAACTGAATTTGAAGCTATAAGATAACTGGAAACCTACACTCGTAACTTGTACAACTTGTAGCTCATTATTTTTATGATATTCAAAGTATGAAGAAAGACCTAGATTTAAAGCATAAGGAACCAGACTCCATCTCCTAGTGAGAGTTACCTCAGAGTATTATAATCATTTTTGCAATCTACGACTCTAGCACATTGCATTTACTGAAATGAAGAAAACCAAAGAAAGTACAGCTTCTTTCCAAGTATCACAAAACAAAGGCCATGCCATTGCCTTCTGACTTCAAAGATAGGTTTTAGAATTATGAAAATATCTCCTTTAAAAGCCAGGGCTTCAAAATACTAAAAAAGAGTCAATAGTTTGGGAAGTTGTATAAGATGAACGCTTATTCTCAGAATGAAGTGGCTATCTTCAAAGTCTGATGTTTAAATCACCTATATTCACTAAGTATATTGGTCAAACGGAAGGTGTTTGCCTATCCATGGTCCTACTCCCCACTCCCTCCAACCCCCACCCCTTCAACCCCCATCTCCCATGCTACTGCTGGGGCAAATTCTCACACGGCCAAAGGAGTTTTATGCTTGAGGAGATATGTTCATTACAGTTGCAAAATCACTGACCACAACTGGACCATTGATTAACTATCTATAGTTCTTCCAAATTTTCTTTCTAAGGAAATTAAAAGGAGTCAGAGCATCAATTAAACAGAAATGATGTGCAAGCCAAGGAGTCTAATGACTTGATATGTTCTTAGTTACAGTCATCTAACCCTTCTCACCCCTCTTCAGCTCAGAGTATAAGCTATGATACTCACTTCATCTGGTAAGCAAACTCTCACCTCCTCCTGCAGTAGGCAGCTCCAAAGGACGATGTTTTAATGGGAGTTTTTATTTTTAAAGCATCTCAGAGCGTCTTGCTGAGCCACCAGGTTCAGGAAGCAGAGATATTATCAACAACTTTATAAATGAACCAGTTAGGCACGATGGCTCATGCCTAAGATCCGAGCATTTGGGGAGGCTGAGAAAGGTAGCGACTTGAGTTCAGGAGTTTGAGAAGAGCCTGAGCAAGAGTGAGACCCCCATCTCTACTCAAAATAGAGAACCCCCACCAAAAAAAACTAACAAGGCATTATTGTGGACACCTGTAGTTTCAGCTCTTTGGAAGGCTGAAGCAAAAGGATCACTTTAACCCAAGAGTTTGAGGTTGCTGTGAGCTGTCATGCCATGGCACTCTACCCAGAATGGCAGAGTGAGACACTGTCTCTAAATAAATAAGAACATAAATTCTTCACTTAATCTTGCTCCAAATGATGTTTGCATTTTTGGAACTAAAGAAAACATAATGCACAGATTATTTTCTAAGAAGAGATAAATTATTTTCTTGGTTTCTCTGAAATACTTGTCTAGAAAACAAATTTCATGTCACAATAAAGAAGGCTTTGTGTTATATCCTTCTCAAATTCCAGACACCTGACTCTTATACATTAGGACAATTTCTGAGAACTATGGTTGGCAGATGCTACTTTTATGTAATGAATATTTAAAAGTAGTACACTATTACCCTGAAAAGAAGGATAAAATATATAAAAATGAACAACAGCAAGGTACAGAACACAGAGAAAATTCCTGCTCATTTATACACAAACCTTTCGGGAGCAGAAGCAGCACAAAGAGTAAGGTTTGCTATTGCTTTTTTGGCCTTGTGTGCACCAGACACCACCGAAGTTATAACAGCAGCCCGAGATGGGATTGTCAAGTCCTACACTGTGTGCCAGGTCTTTCCCTGAGTATTTTACCTGCATTAATATGTTAAGTCTTCAAAATCAGCTCAGAGCCCGTACCTCAGTGGTTAGGAACCAGCCACATGCACCAGGGGCTTGTGGGTTCGAACCCAACCAAAGCCTGACAACAACAACAACAACAAATAAGAAAAAAAATAGCTGGGTATTGTGGCAGGCACCTGTAAGTCCCAGTCACTTGGGAGGCTGAGGCAAAAGATTTACTTAAAATTGCTGTGAGCGATGATGCTACGGCACTCTACCAAAGGTGACGTAGTGAGACTGTCTCTTAAAAAAATAGAAAGTATCCTTCCAATGTCATGAGGTAGTAGTATTAGCCCCACTTTAAAGATTAAGAATCCAAAATGTGAGACAGTTAAGGAACTTGTCCAAAGTCACATAGCTGTTAAATAATAAAGTTGAAATTGGACCCAGGTTGTCACCCTCCAAAGCCCAACCTACCATAGAATAAGGTGACTAGGGGTGGAGCAAAGGCAGAGAAGGGGACAGTCTCTGAAAACGTGGTCATGGTCTCTCAGCCTGTGCTCTGTAATAACTGTAACACAAAATTGACCTTCCAAAGCCAATTGTCATTCCATAATGCAGATAAATGTATGTTATTGAAACATAGAAATAAACACAGACTCCCACTGGGAAATGGAAGAAGCCTCATGCTCTATTACTAGGTCATCGTTTAGTCTAACTTTAAGAGAGGTAGTAAGGTGAAGTGTGAATTTTCTGCATTTGTTATGGGGAAGCTACTGTTCGTTTTGTTTCTATATCCTATTCAGATCTGTCAGTGAGGTGACAAATCATTTCTGTTAAATCAGTAAGAAGTAATAGCATTCAGGGCTTGCCGTCAACTGAACAGAAGTCACTAGTGGGAGGTAATTGATAAATTCAACTGACTGGGTCTTATCCAGGGATGACACGAAGAAACAGGGTGAACCTCCTTCCCCATATGTGAATCTTCCTGCAAGAAAAAAAACACTTTGCCAATTTTCCAAGTAGTTCGGATTTTTTCACAACTAGTGTAGCAAATGTTAGCCACGTCTGCATTATTCCTGAAAAGAAATAAATTTATTTGAAAATGATTTGTGCCTCAATTGGTATTAAATAGTGCAGATAATCTAAATATACTTTGCACTGTGATCTTTGAGCCTGGGTGTCCATCTGTTGGTCTCTCTCATCTATCTGACATCTATCTGTCATCTGTCGATTATACATACATGTCTCTTTTTTTCTTTACTTCTGTTCTGATGCATTTTTAAAGGGGAATTTTTTTCTACAGCAAATGCTTTGTTTCATAAGATATATTCCAAACTGACATATTTTCTAGGAAATGGAACATTTAAATGTTACAGCTCTATTATGTATCTTTATGTTCTACCAAATGTCATGCAGAGTTTCTCTGCCATTGTTACATAAAATTTAGATCAATTGTATTATATTATTTAGAACCGTCTAAATTCTTTTTGGTGTAATTTAACTGATATTTTTTTTTTTTTTTGAGACGGAGCCTCAAGCTATCCCCCTGGGTAGAGTTCCATGGCATCACAGCTCATAGCAACCTCAAACTCCTGGGCTCAAGCGAGTCTCCTGCCTCCACCTCCCAAGTAGCTGGGACCACAGGCGCCCACGACAATGCCCGGTCATTTTTTTTGGTTGCAGCCATCATTGTTGTTTGGCGGGCCTGGCTGGGGATTCGAACCCGCCACCTTAGGTGTACGTGGCTGGCGCCTTAGCCGATTGAGCCACAGGTACCGAGCCAACAGATAAATTTTGATCATTTTGCAGGTCCTTTAAAATGTCTCTATGATTCGTGCATACTGAGTGCAGGTATTTGAATGAACATATCAAGATGAAAGTCAAAGGAAAACAGTTATGTACTTTATGGGAGTGTGTTATTAATTTCAAAACACCTCCAACCTACTTGTTTGGAACATGAAAGAGGAGTGTAAAGAGAGTTCCAGGAAAATTTGGCCCACCTATTATGGATTGAAAGACTTGGGACTACATTTAAAGCAGAGCAAAATTTCATCATAAATATGGACCCTTCCCCCAGAACTCCATCAGTGCCAGCTGTATTTGAGAAGCGGGCAGTGCTAGAGGTGAGGGTTTGCATGATATAAAATTGCGCTGGTCTCAACAAAACTCATGGAGAACATTATTTTTCTTTCTTTCAACTGATCTGCTTAAATCCGTCCCTAATAACTGCTAGTAGAAAAAGAGGGAACTACATCTCCTGCCTTCAAACAACTTGATAAAAATCTCATACGTACACCTAGCCAGCATTCCAGGTGTGTCAGGGACTTAACAGAATGCGTAAGAAGTGATCTACACTCAGTCCATTTGGGCAAAAATGTGCCTAAAATTTCACCTTGTGGGGCTGAAATGACTAAAATGAGCTGTCTGCATTAATCAAGTTATGCAAGAAATAGACGATTGTCTACTACGTGCTGTATAAAGCAGGCGCTCAAAGCTGGGGAGTTTTAATGAGGAGACTTAATTGAGATACACATCATTTTCCAAAGTATAAGTCTTTAAGTTTTAGAAAGTCACTGCCAAACTAAGCTCAGCTGTGCTAATTAGCAAAGACTGGGAATTCAGAAAATCAGGCTGTTAGGAAAAAAAGTATGCTAAAGAGAGACTTTACAAGACACTGCTCAGCTAGCGTATTGTCAGGGCTCTGATCCTGCGACAGAGAGTATTGTAGATCTTGGCAAGGGCAGGACTTTAAATGACACCAGGCTAGATCTTACATGAAACTCAAAGTTCTCTAAACATCCTGATACCTGGAAACCTCACGAACAGCAGAGACAAGGACTCATTACTTTCAGCGTCTGTTCGACCACTTTTTGAATAGCTCAATTTAATTGGAAGTGCTGTCTTAAGTTGAACCAAATACACCTTTTTGAAGATACCATTTAGTATTTAGCTTTTACTCTCTGAAATTATTCAGATGAAGTTTAACCCACTTCTGCCTAACTCTATCTGCTATGCTTGTTTCTTTTCCGATGTAAAGATGCCCCCCTTCCTATCACCATCCTGATCAGTTTTCTGGAAGAAATACGATTGCTGCCTTTCTTATGCTTTGGTTCTCCGAAGCATAAGAAGTGGAGTGTATCATACAGTAGAACTGTGTTCTCAGTCATGTAGACTCTGAAATTTCATAATTACTATCTAAGTTTGCATCAGCACTTTGGTAGTTAAAGGATTCTTTGAACTTGTATTCAACTTTTAAAAAAAAGTTATGGGTGGCTTAGCACCCATCTCAGTGGTTAGGGCACTAGCCACCTGCACCGGGGCTGGCAGGTTCGAACCTGACTGAGGTTTGCTAAGCAGCAGTGGCAACAACAAAAGATTAGCTGGGCATTGTGGCAGGTGCCTGTAGTCCCAGCTACTTGGGACACTGAAACAAGAGAATCATTTAAGCCCAAGATTTTGAGATTTGAGCTGTGATGTTACAGCACTCTACTGAGAGTGATATGGTGAGACTCTGTCTTGAAAAAAACAAACCAAAAAAGAAAAAAAAAAACAGTTATGGGACAAGTTCCTATATATTTTGTATTTCATCTGTTGATTTTTAAGTCCACTATTAAACAAATGATCAGTCTTCACTTACAGAAAATTTATGAAATACAGTAAGATAAGAAAAATGAGCAAGAATAAAAATTATATATAAGTTGTCTCTTGATTTAAAACATTTGAAGATAGTCTCTCTTTAGGTTTGGGTAAATCCTTATCAATCTCTTTCTCTATGCATACATATATGGGCTGTTGGATATTTTGTTACAGAGCAAGATAAGGACCACCAACTCAAATTAGAAGTTCAAAAAGGAGTCTTTTATTAACCACAGGGATGTCTCAGCAAAGTCTAAGGCAGACTAAGTGAGACAGCATTGAGGGGTCTGAGATTGGGGGGGTTATAGTCTGAGAGTTGGCAAAAGAAGCAAAAAGCAAGCCTGGGGTCACAATGACCCCATTTACAGAAGGAAACCTTGCAATTTCATGGATAGATAACAGTTTTCCAGATAGACAAGACAACATAAAGGTAACATAAAGGTCATATAAAGCATATCTGGCAACACATCAAGCAGATTTGGCAATTAGTAAATAAGCAAAACAATTTGTCTCAGCACTTAGCTTGCTAACTCTCATCATGACAGCTCCGAGCTTGTTAGCTCTTACCTTGTTTTGTTCTGGCCCCTTCTAAGAGGGATGGTACTTGGCATCATTTCATTTACCTCTTTTTCCCCTTCCTCCTACCCAGTCCCCTGGTGTTATGGGGGGAGGGTGGTGTGAGGCCATCGTGAGGCCACTGGCATCCGTCTCAATTTATGTGTATTCTGATGCATGTGTGTAATTTCATTTAAGTCCATTAAGTCCACTGCATGTATATAATATCATATATACTTATGTGCACAAGAATACACATATATAATATGACATTATATATTATTATATTAATTAATATACTGTTTTAATCTATTTTCTAAGTTGTACCTTGTAATTGTAAATGTTTTTAAAATATTCACCTATCCTTTCACTTGAAATTTCTCCAAAATATTCCATTTTTAGATGTGCCATTGTTGACTTGCTACGGCTCTGTAAACAAACCACTTCCAAATGTAGTGACTTAACACAAGGACAGCATTTGTTTTTCTCACAAATCTTTGGTTTGGCAGAACTCAATAACTTGTTTTTGGTTAACTTAGAATTAGTTGTAGTGGGATAAAGACAGGAAGCTGACAGGAACCTGAATTGGGGCTCTCTGCTACATGTGACTCCCCCACATAGCCATGGCTGCGACACAGCATGGTAGCTGGGCTTCAAAGGAGAAAATTCCCCAAATGAGAGAGAGCCAGAGGGAAGTCACATTGCCTTTTAGAAACTAGCCTCTAAAGTCACCCAAGCCCATTTTCATATGGATAATTTTCTATTCATTGAGGGAGTTAGAAAGTCCTTCTTAGGTTCAAGAGGGGGGAAAAACAGACTCAAACTCTAAGTACAGGCATGGCAAAGTTGAGGATGAGCATGTGGGATGGAAAATACTGTTATGACTGTTTTTAGGAAATAGTATCTCCACAGACAGTGTTTAGCTTACTCAATACTGTTTAAAATTTTCACCATTAGAAAAAAAAATGGTACAAAAAAAGTTTGAATATACATTTCCGAGTACTAATACAATTATTTCCTTAAGATGCATTCTGAGAGCAGCAATTACTGGGTCAGAGTTTATGCACATTTTGTAAGTTTTCAATGACTATTGACAAATTGTCATTCAGAGACATGATGGAAATTTCAAACCTTATCGACAATCTATGAATGGAAAACCCATTTAGCAACTCTCATTCAAACACTAGCTATTGCTGGACTTCTTAATATTAGCCAGTGGTAGATTATTAATATTTGCATTATAATTTCTTTGACCATTAGCAACTTTGAACATTTCTATGTCTATTGTTAACTTTCGTAGCATCTTTAGAAATTACTTTCCTACAATTACTTATCTCTGAGACTCCTATATTCATCTTTGAACATATATCATGAATTTAGCGCCTGAATATTTTATTATTCAGACTTTTGCTGTGAAAAAGCTCTCTTTTATATTGTTACATTTTTTGTTGATAATTCACAGGAAAGTTTTGATTTTTTAACAATTCTTTTTTATTCAGCCCCTTACTGAATTCTTTCTAATCAAATTGCTTTAATTTTAAATGTTGTGTGTGTTACATAGACAGTCAGATTACCTGCATTGACTATAACATTGCCTTCATTTTTATAGAATTTAAATAAGATATGTGTTATAACAAAATATTTAAAATGTGTATCCTAGTTAGAATATCTAAAAAAATGCTGGATGATAATGGAGATAATATACTTCGACTTTTATGCATGTTTTAATTCAGGAGTTAATGAGAAAACAACTAGGTTTCACCTGACTAAACGTGCAAAATAAAACTTCTTTATTGTGTTAATTTTCCTTCTGTTTTTCAAATGTTTTTATTCTCTTCCCAGCTTATTAGCCATAAATTCCTTTTTAATTTTTTTAGATATAATTCACATCCCATAAATTTCTGCCTTTGGAAGTGTACAGTTTAATGGGTTATAGGATATTCATCAAGTTGTGCAACCATCGCTATTATCTAATTCTGAAGCGTTTTTATGACTCTCAAACTATGAATTAGTAGTTCCTCCCCATTCCCTACATCCCCCAGCCACTGTCATTCACTATTTTACTTTCTGCCTCTAAAGGATATGTCTATATTCTGGACATCTCATATAAATGCCTTCTTATTTAATTCAGCCCATTATTTTCAAATTCAGAGAGTTTTCTGAATTTTCATTCTATTCAGATTATATTAGCTATTAATTTTGTACTGCTAGATAAATGTTGATTTGTTTTATAAATATGCCTCTGTGTACGAAATTGTTAATAAATTTCAAACACAAAGGTATCAATTATCTGCTCAGCTTATATGGGGAAACCTATTGTTTGTTACATTTGCATAGCAAACTCAAAATTTACTCATCTTTAAACTTCTTGTTTGTATGCCTATTTTACCTTCAAGTATGTCCTGAATGATTCAGGGATTAGCTAAACATATGATGTGTTGTCTGCTATATGAGCCAAACCCTGACAAATGCCAATTTGGAATTTTTGGCAAGGTTTATTCGAAGTCACTACATACTAACTCACACTACTTAATGTACTCTTTTCAATGTGTGAATAAACCATCTCTTTCATAATGCAATCCAGATTCTTTGATAGTATTAACCAGAAACCTACAGGCCCACATTTTTCGGACCAAAGCCCTTTTAAAAAGTCAAATTATACGAGTTGTTCCTTACACTAAATTCTGTAAACTTTCCTTTCTCCATAATATTTGAAAAAAATCTCAGACAACGTGGCAATTGCTAACACTACACCTTAGTGTCTGCTTTGTAAACACTGCAGTCGGGTAGAGAAGCAGTAGAAGGGAAGGCAGCGTAATTTACTTACATCTGTCAATTTGCTGGTAGTTCTTAAGCCGGAGCTTATGGAAACTTCCACATTGAATTTTATGATATTTAATAATTCAGTTTCTGACTCTTCCCCCAAACATTTGATTAGTATAAATTATCATGAGAGACAAAGAGTGATGGACTAATAATAACATGAGAGGTAAGGATTTCACAAATATCTGTGTGAGGATTTATAATTAAGTTGGTCTTAGGTGGATCAAAGACATTTTTAAAACCTTGTTAAGGGCATGTATATACAAATCTGAAAATATATAAGCAAGGATTCCTTTACTTCAGGTGGGGCTGATGAATTATGTTTCATGAGTTTTTGAATGACCTACGTTTTCAGGGACAGTGATTTCATTACTTATGTACAGAACATATTGGTAATACTTATTGAGAGTTTTTGTCTTTCATCACCTAATTAATGGGAAATAAAGACAGCCCTAAAGACAATAAATTACTGAAGAAAATGACAAAACATAATAACTAGCAAAGAGAAAAAATGTGTGAAGGTGCATATAAGATGAACTTTCCAATTCTAGAATGTGTCCATGACCTTTTGTGCCTTATGCCGCAGGGTGAAGTATTCCCAGAATATTGATAACTATGTGTGGTACAGCCTTATACAGTGAATCAAAACCAAGAGCTGGGAGATGAAAAATTTCTGTTCTCATTTTAGCTCTGTCACTAACTGTGTGACCCCAGACGATTCATTCATTCACTCATTTGTTCATTAGGCAAAATGTTATCAAGTTCTTGCCATGTGCTATACACTCTACCAGGCCATGAAATACACAAGTTAACAAAACAGCAATGCCCCGAGTTCACAAAGCTAGCGGTCTGGTCACTTACCCACTATCAAGTCATTACTTTCCACTCAAGACATGAAATACCAGATCAGATTCAAGTCAGAAGCACCTAATGTTAAAAAAGAAAAGGGAGTGAGGGTGTGGCCCCTGTGGCTCAAAGGAGTAGGGCATGGCCCCATATGTTGGAGGTGGCAGGTTCAAACCCGGCCCTGGCCAAAAACTGGCAAAAAAAGAAAAAAAGAAAAAAAGAAAAGAAATAAAAAGAAAATGGGGGAGAGAGAAGAAAAGACACGAATTCCTTTGACTCAAATGTTCTTACTCCCAATGAAAGTATTGGATTGCAGTATTTCTAATCTCCTATCAAAGGCTCTTGAGTCCTAATCAATAAAACATGTGCTTTCAATCATGTTCTCAGTAATGAACGTAGCTTGTCCTAGGTTATGCATACTATGTTACAAGATCTCTGTGTGATTGCTAGCAACTCCTTCTTGACCCAGTTGGCATCTTTGCTATATGGCATGTCAAATACCACCACAAAAATACCTACTGAACAACACAGGTATCCATCCCATAATCACAATTCAAAGCATTCCAACTAGTAGGAATAGGTCACAAGTGTGTGAAGAGAGAGCAATTTCCCTCTGCTCCAGTGTGGTCTGATAGAGTGAGAGGAAGCTGGATATCTGAATTTTGCTCTCCAGAAGCAAGCAGCTTTATCTGTAGGCTTCCACGTACTGTAACATGTCTGCATATGCCGGGATATAAAAGAAATCTATCCGTTGCCTCTAGGTTTCCAAGCTCATTTGTGCAGAGTTGTTCATAATAGTTTCTGATAATCTTTTGCATTCCTGTGATAACATTTGTAATGCCTCCTTTTCTGTTTCTGATTTTATTTGGCTTTTCTCCTCTTTTTACTTGGTACGTCTACTTGACAGTGTATATTATTTTCTTGTTCTGTTTTCTTAAATCAATGTTTCATTTCATTGATCATTTTTATTTATTTTTTGTCTCTATGACATTTGGTTGTGTTTTTATTTTTATAATTTCTTCCCTTGTACTAATTTGGGGTTTGGTTTCTTCTCGCTTTTCTAGTTTCTTAAGGTGTCTCATTAAATTGTTTATTTGAAATATTTCTACTTTTTTGTTGTAGGTGCTTATTGCTATAAAAATTCTCTCTTGGCACTGCTTTTTTGTATCCCATTGGCCTCTTTTATCACTCCTATTCAACACAAGACTGGATGCACCCATCAGAGCAATCAGAGAGAGAAAGAAATAAAAAGACTCCAGACTGGAAAAGAAGTCAAATTTTCCCTCTTTATAGATGCTATGATCTTACAATTAGAAAAACACAAAGACTCTACAAAAAAAACTCTCATATCTCTGATACACAAGTTCAGTAAGTTGCAGGATCCAAAATCAACATAAAAATTAATACTATTTCTATACATCAATAGTAAACTAGCTGAAAAAGAAATCAAGATGGCAGTCCCATTCATATCAACTATGAAAAAGGTAAAATACTGAAGAAAAGATTTAATCCAGAAGATGAAATATCTCTATGGGGAAAACTACCAAACACCCATGGAAGAAATTGAAGACAACACAAGCAAATGGAAAGACATCCCATGCCCATTGATCAGAAGAGTTAATGTTATTAAAACCACCATACTACTGAAAGCAATCTACAGATAAAATGCCAATGGCATTTGTTCACAGACACAGAAAAATATACTTAAAATTCCTATGGAACCAGAAAATAACTCAAATAGTCAAAGCAATCCTTAGCAAATATGGAAGTATCACATTACCTCACTTCAAAAGATATTGCAAGCCTATGGTAGCCCAAACAGCATGGTATTAGTATAAAAGCAGACACATGGACAATTGAAACAGAACAGAGAACCTGAAATCCACATATTTAAGGCTGACTCATCTTTAACAGAAGCAATAAGAACATACCCTGGGGATAGGACACCATCTACAATAAAAAGGACTAGGAAAACTGGACATCCATATGCAGAATTATTAAAGTAGAACCCTTATCTCTCACTATACACAAAAATCAACTCAAAGTGGATTAAAGACTTAAACATAAGACCCAAAACTTTAAAACTACTGGAATAAAACATAGGAAGAAAAACTTTAGGTCAAGACATTGGTCTAGGCAAAAAGCAAAACCAAAAATAGACAAATGGAACTCCCTTAATCTAAAAAGCTTCTGCACAGCATAGGAAACAATCAAGAGTGAAGAGACAACTCACAACATGAGAGAAAATATTTGCAAACTATTCATTAATTGAGGGACTAGTACAGGGAACTTACGCAATTCAACATTAAAAAAATTAAAATAGAAAAAGTATTTAAATACTATTAAAATGCTATTTTAATAGTATTTTTTAAAAGAAAATGTACAAATGGCCAACTTGTATATGAAAAATGCTCAACATCACTAATCATTAGTGAAAAGGGAACTTAAAACAAAATGAGATACTATCTTCCTTTATTCAAAATCATCAAAAATACCCCAAATAATAGATGATGGTGAGGACATGAAGGAAAGGGACCTCTCATAGACACACTCTTGGTAGGAATATAAATTTGTACAGCAAAAACTATAAAAAAAAATACAGATATTTCTCACCAAACAAAAAAGAGAGCTCTATGCTAAAATAGAACTCCTATATGATCCAGCAATATTTAGGAACTAAAGGATTTTTGAGTATTCATTGCCCTTATGTTTAATGCAATTGATTAAGTTTTATGTTAAGGTAATTATTTTTTAATAATATCTGCATCTAATAGCCAGCTCACAAAATTCCTGAAAGTTTAGCACTTGCAAACTGGAACAAGACAACTTCTTCACACTTTTGTGTAGGGGCTGTGTGATACAGAGTCTCAAAGGCCACATTACGAATGTCTGATATCAAAGTAAGCCAAGGGAACATCATTATGTGTTTTAGACATTGGAAAATTGAATAATGGAAGGAATTAAGACCACAAAAAAATTAGTTTATTTGGTAAATTCTTGTTGATCACTTAGCACTTCAATAAAACAAGAGTGTTAAGAACCACAGCTTAATGACAGTTGAAATCGTTCCATTGCGAACACAAATGGTTAGAACCAGATAATATTTTAAAAATCCCTTCCATATCAGTTATTGTAGGGTTCTCCATGACTTCACAAACTGTTGGACACATGAAAGTATAAGACTGACACAGCTGATACTCCATTAGAGAGATTATAACTAATTTTTCCTGCCCAGCTGATATCAACTCTGTTAAGCTTCTTTGCAAAGTCCAAAACCTGATAATTTGGTACAACTTAAAATTTCAGTATTGCAGAAAATAAGATGGCACCCTTGGGTTTTCAATAATAAACTAAAAATATATATGAATGGCTCATATAAAAACAGTGAAAATAAAATTTATTTTTAATTACTATAAAGCTAACAAAAATAGTTTAAGAAAGGAAATCGTCATAATATCTGTAGGTACATGAAATTCCCAGCAGGCAAAGTTCAAAGAGAAAGAGGGAGAGATAAAATAACTCCCCAATGAAAAAGGAGCCTAACTAAACCTGAAATTTTGTTAAATGCTTAGGAAAACTAAAATTAAAGTACAGAATTTCTTAAAATGTAATTTCTATACCTGTGACACTAGTAACTTTTTTTCCCAATGCAGCCCTCAGAAGTGGTTTGATGGAAGCCAAAGTATCTTTTGGCTGGTGAGCCTAAGTGATAAATTGTTCAGCCAGCAGTTAGTTCTCCCTTTCCAAATGCATAGAAGCTTTTCATTACACTCACAGTGACAGTTGGTTAACAAGTCTGGACAGTCAAACTAAAAACTACTCTAACTAAAATTTTGGAGGGCTACTGTAAGTGTTGAAAATAATTTGAAAAGTATTCTTTGTAGTGAAATAATATTGCATGACTGACCACAAAACAGTGGATCTAAGAGCTAAGTTATTCCTTTTTATTCTTTTTACCACATTCCACAATTTTTTTTTAATTAAGGAAGCATAAGGATTAAAAGGGAAGTATCAAGATAGGTAATTAACAATTTAGTTAAATTTATTTTAACTATGTTAAAATGTGATTTTTCTTGCATTTTGGAGTAAATACTCTTGAGGACCTAGGCAGGAGGATCCAACCTGCAACTTGTGGGCCACATGCAGATTATTTGAGGCTTGTTTTGCTGATCAATGGTGTCAGATATGAGGAAAAGTAGGCACAGACCTTTTCTTTAGGTTATCAGCTTTCATTTTTGTGTACTTAATGTGTGGCCCAAGACAACTCTTATTCTTCCAACGTATGACCCAAAAGAAATGGTTGGACACTCCTCTTTGTAAAGTTAGATTAGCACACATATTTTTATAACTTATCTATATATTTAAGAATCTTATTATGGCATCTGTTTTTACATTCTTGGTTTATCCATGTAAAGAAAGCAAAACATGATTAGATGTCTTGTTAAAATATTCTTGGTAAAGAAACCACTAGTACAAATTCACTGTTATTCATTGACAAACGTAGATATTTAATATAACATACTAACACAGAGGAATAGAAGACCTAAAAGTAGAGTGAATTAATTCCCATAAGTAACTGAACATCTATTTACCATATTCCCCAATACTGTTTCTGCCTAATACTGTACCATTTGTTAAAAATGAACTACAGACTAATGTGATGTACTGCATTGCAAAAAAGCTTGCTCCTCATATTCTTTAATATGTGATACATCAAATCATTTCACTCACATGTAATGTACAGATGTAATGTAAATATATGTAATATATACATATAGTTACAGTATGACATGTTTTCATATATGTACACTATAGGAATTTCTTAACCATCATCCAAATTCTACTCCATAGTAATTACTTATTTGGTACCATAGAATAGCAGAATTAATTCTATCAATTTTATTTAGAAATTCTTGTTTCCAGGAGTCTGATTCAGAAAGATAATAGTGGCATGTACAGGTCCTTAGTGAGCAAACAGCTATGAACTATCTATTCAGCCTTGAGATAACAGCCAGGGTGGAAGGGGGATTATGGGAAGAATGATAACAAGGAATTGTATCCACAATTTTATTTGGAAGAAGGATCTTGTTATGTGTTATTTGGAAGACTACTTTCCTAGTTTTTGCTTCTCTGTGAACATAGAAATCCATCCAGGCACAATGATACTATTAATAGTTATTAAGTTAAGGCTTATAAAACCTAGGTGATGATTACTTGTGCCTTTTGTTCTTTTATTTCCATTTTTCTTCTTCTATGTATCCTTCAAAATTTCTATGTGACTGGGCATCATTTTTATACCATTAATATAAATGGAATGATCTACTAAAGGACTTTTTAGAAGACAGTGACAGAATTAAGAAAGGCATATAGTGGAGTACACTGATGCAATTTGGTGCAGGTTCTAAAAGATCCCAGAATCGTAACTCAGAGATAGAGCAAATGGTAGAATGAAGAACTTATTCTGACTCTGGGAATCTATAGGGTCAACTTTAAGTATTGTCCCAAGTCACAATATATCTAAGATTCAATTTAACTGGGGATTCAAGCAGTTTAAGACCCTAGCCCAGGAAATCAAGCAAGCACTTCCTGGACAAGTTTATTATATGAGATAATCTTGATAATTCCTGATAGCTAAAAAGCCACCATTAGAGAAGATAGTCCTCCCTCTATGTTCTGAACAACTGAGGGGGAAATGCAAACATAAAGAGGTCAGCGAGCGGCTGTGTGGATCCAGCAGCAGATGGCTCTGGTGGTCTTTAGCAGGTGCTCATTTACATAGTTTTGCCATCGCCTCCCTCCCTCTTCCCCCAGCATGGCAATATGCTCTGGCTTGAATGCACATTCAGAACAGAAGCTTTGGGTTTGGTGAAAAATGTGCTGAACGTAGATAGAGTCTTAGGTTTGGTTTATTGCTCTGGTCCCTATGTGAGTACAAGCACAGTATTAAACATGTCCCTTAAACTTTGTGAATGACCTTACCTTCAACCAGACATCCCGGTCATACTATTCATACAGAGATAACAAGGCAACTAATAAAAAATTGTGCTTGGGAGGAACTGGACTTCATACTACGTTACTGACAATTTAAGGTCCCAAATTTTGAGAAGTGGAATGGTATAGTGGGCAAAACCACAAAAATTAGGGGTCAGAAGACTCTGGTCTTTTCCCTGTCACCCCGTCACTAGTCATACATAGTAGAATCTTCCATATATGCAATTTCTTCTGTCCTCCATTTACCTATGGGCCAAATGTGGGTAGAGGAAAGAGAGGCGATGGTGGGAGTTAAACAATATTAAACTTAAGGTCTTACTCAACTATAGAATGCTTTGCTATGATATGAGTCATCTGGGATTTTTTTTTTGAGAGAATTAAATTTATCCTGAAATTTTAAATGATGTCATGTGTTTAAAGAAAATATAGATTAGGACATTTCTGAAACAAAATAAAATAAAATGAGACACACATTTGAATACATGTTATGCCAACACTCTTTATCTATGATTACAAAATGGTTGATACATCCCTTAGACCTTGTGTTACTTTTTACCATTTATACTAGCTAAATATGAATTAAAGAAAGAAGAGGGTGAAGAGGGAGGGCGTGGTAAACCCTCACCTATAGGGTACAATGTAGGAGTATGTTGCACACCTCCTGTGTGAAGGGCTCAGTGCAATTTTGACTTTACCTAATCATATGTATCCTTATGCAAATCTGAACTTAAAAGATGTCTTTTTTCTTATGTATGAAATCTTCCTATATTATTAATAGCATAAATTTTTGTCACAGTGATCCTTTCAGACAGCAGAAATATTATCTAATTTCATCTTTAGAGTACTAAAGGAACTTTTTAAAAAAAACTATTAAAACTGGTTTAAAGCATATTTCGTGGAATATGATTAGTATTTTTTAATATTTGTGATTTATTTTATATCTTCCACACAGGATCATCTCATAATGGGTATGTCACAAGATCAAATTAATTATGGAAAAATTCACCTAAGCAAACCAATGGAGCCACCTGTTTTAATATCCTATTACATAAACTAATTTTTAACAAATAAGTGCCAGATTTTATTCAAGATTTATTCATTTACTGAAGAAGATTTTATCAAATGTCTAGTGTATTAGGCACTTAATGTTAAGGACATGTACAGTCTTAAACGTGTTCCTGCAATAGGCATTAAAATTTTTAAATAACGTTAGGTGCATTTTGAGAGGCAAATCACTGTCATCTTCGTTTCTTCACATTGCTCTTTAGTCTTTATGATGTGCAGATCTTTCTATTTTAACAGCATCTTTCTATCCCCTGAGAGCTTTCAGTTATTTAGAACTTTAGAAAAATGTAAACACAGAGAAAGTTAATATCCAAAGGCCAGCCTAAGCACACAACATTAGCAATCACAGACCATCCCACCAACCTAACTGTTTTTATTCTAAAATGTAGAAAATTGGGCAGTTTCAAACCCAACACAGGTGAGTCATTTTGAGAATGACTTATGTCATCGTAAAGGGTATCTTTTGTGTTGAATTTTCATGTTTGAGAGAAGTTGATAATGAATCATATTCAAAGGTGACAAACCCTTTGCCACAGATTTGTTTGTGTTCTGATAAAAATGAATTCCCATCCCCGAAAGGAAAAAGTGATGAGATTCTGTAATCTGAGCAAGTTATCAAGCTTTCAAGCAAATGGATGCAATACAATAAAAATACTCACAGGAAAAGAATGCTAAAAAAAAAAATCTCATGAACAATCAATTCATTTCTTTGCACTAGTCGCTTCAAATCCAAAGAAAATCAAGTACCTTTCTATTACTGAGACTTAAACATTTTCTGAAGAACTGAGTGTCTAGACTTTTCAGCAACCCACTCTCCAGACGGCAATTGCATTAGTTACTAAGCTTCTAAAATTGACATGGAGAGAAGCCATATCTGTCAGAAGTGATAACATTTTCAATGTTGACGTAAAAGTCAATCTTATTACTTCAGTAAATAATTTAATATGCTCGTGCAAAAGTGCAATGAAAGAGAAATAATTTAATTATTAAATAAATGAAGTGTTTGCCATTAGCTCTCTTGAAAGGCTATGGCAAAATTGATGCATAAATAATTATATCAAAGGTTGCAAATCAATTTCCAGTGGTCACCCAGCATTCAGTTAAGAGAATCAAAAGACCGCATTTGACCACCTCTTACTCTGGTTGGCATTTCACGATTTTCTCTTTTTCAAATTAATCCTGACAGGTAGCTAGTTTTAGAACTTGTTTCCTTCTAAAGCATCAGAAATCAGGAATGAGAATACACCATTGCCCTACCTACATCCAGCTCACGTCTCTCCCTTCCCTCACTAACTCTAGGCAAATTGTCCAGCTTTTACTTCTTTAAAAGTACATTGTCCCTCTACATCCAGAGGTGATTGGTTCCAGGACCTTACCCATGGCCATCAAAATCAGAAGATCCTCGTCATCGCATTTGCAAATAAACTTCATACATCTTCTCATATACTTTAAATCATCTCTCAATTACTTATTATATAATACCTAATGCAAGTAAATGCTATGTGAATATTTTTAAAAGGTATTTTTTAAAAGTTATATTAATTTTTCATTCCCTCCAGCTCCCCCATTTGTATTATTTTTATTTTTATCTTATTATTTTTGTTCTTTTTCCCCAAATATTTTTGATCCTCACTTGGTTGAATCCACAGATGCAGGACCCACAGACACAGTGACTGACTATAGCAGCTTATAAACATTTCTATGAAGTCATGCAAATGAAACACAAATTCACATCCATCATTTTATTTACTTTAATCATTGTATTTTCATATATCCTTTAAAATTCCATATGTATATATCCTAATCTGTTTTGTTTCTAAAAGATAGGTTGATATGTATGTTGAAATTAAGTGAAATTGTTTCCATAATAGTAAAGATTAAGATGTGCTCAAATGTATTGGTGAATCTACTACTTTTCATGTAAATTAAAAAGTGAAATTAAACTGCTAAATTGTGTACCAATAAGAAAATTAAGAGTAAAAAATTCATCTATAAGCCCCCAAATTAAGTAGGGGTATTTCATTAAAGCAAACACATTTATGTAATCATTCCCAGGAGTGTGTGTGTGTGTGTGTGTGTGTGTGAGAGAGAGAGAGAGAGTGCAGTGAATCAATTTTCTTCCTTTAGAAATAGCTAATATTTCATTTATGTCCTAAAGAAACAGAAGTATAATATAGAACATTTCACTTTGACACACCTAGCATTTTAAAACCAAAGAAAAGCATGACTAGCCCTCTAACAAATGTAAAAAGGAACTCCATTTAATTTAGAGCTGCGTAATGAATTCTGATGCACAAATTTAAAACTGGAGGAAAGAACAGGTATCTATTTGTCCCATAAATATGCATAAGTACATTCCCAAGAGCTTTTACAGAGAATACTGTCTTCTACAGGTTACATTTTGGACATCAGTATGATCTTAATAACAGATGGCAAATACCGTTAGCAAAATTTAGGAGCCATACAAAAGTACAAAATCAATGAAAAGACAAAGTAATAGATGACTAAACTCTAAACTTTCTCTTTATTGCCAAATCCAACCATATTACCGCTCAGGATATGTTGAGTTCAGCAATTCTTATTCACAACACTGGAAACAGTTGGGGAATCACTAATTCTATTTCAAGCCTGATTGGATACGAACTGATAGGTGGTTTGATGGAGGTAGTCATATAATGACTCTTCATAAGAAAATATTTGACAAGCCATCAAAACTCTTTTGGAGAAAGAAATGGTGGAATGAGTTGCTCAAAGGAATACTTGTCAATTCAGTTATCTTATTTCTATATCATATTTTTATGCTAACTGATCTCTGTGGATCTCACGCTAGAAATTAGGTTAAAGTGAGTCAGATTGATTTTGAAGCAGTTAGTTAATGTTTTTGGAACAGTGGTGACACACATGCCAAAATTCTAACATAAGTTTTTTTTAAAAAAAAACTAAGATTTAAAACAAAATTTCGACACATAAAAATTCAAGTTTATAACTTGACCAAATAATTCAATACAAACTCTGTAGTTCAGAGCCTCATATTTCAAATGTCAAAAGATATAGACTGAAGAGAAAAACTGTCAAGAAATAAGGAAATAAAGATAATTCTCTGAAAGAAGACAAAAACCTATAATCTGTCATCTGGCTAATGAGACTAAGAACATGATTTTTGAAAAGCCCAACTCCATCATCCAGTGAAAAATTTTGACGATGACATTTTGTAAGGAACATCATTCACCCACCAAAGTCCTCTGTGACTTTGACTTCGTGTTCTTCTCTAGTCCCTTAACTCTGCTGTTCCCTATGCTCCAGCCACACTAGATTGCTCACTTGGTCTCTGTTTAACCACCTAAGAGGCTTTGCTGTGACTCTCTTTGCCTGCCAAAATCTCACCTAAATTGTAAGGCTCAATCCAATTGCTCAAATCTCATCTCTTCAAGAAAATTCATCTGATTACCTCATGCAAATGATATTTTCACACATAGATCCTGTTTCGAATCTACAATTGATTCATCACATTCTGCCATAAATTATAGTTGATTACATACATCTGTCTCTTCCCTATGTATCTAGTCCTATAATACAGACAATATATTAGTCTTTTTATATCCCATTTATACCTGAAAGGTTTGTGGAATTTAATTAAATGAATTAATAATCATGTTAAGAAGTAACAGATAATATTATAAATATCCTTTATATATAAAAAAAAAAAACACAGAAACTTCAAATGGTCTTTGCAGACCTTGATATCCCAGTTTATATAAACAGGAAAAATACTCTCTGCAATCTTCTGCCACCCGTCTACTTTGCTATTAAAGTGAGAGCTCAAATATCATTCTAGGAAAGTAATACATCTCTGAAAAATCCTTCTTAAACTTTATGTCTCTGTTCTGGTGCTTGACTATGGCATCCTGTCTCTGTTCATTCCCAACCGTGCCCCACATTTCCTTCTCATCTGTGAGTACGACAGTCTCTGGGAAAACATCTGCTGTCTGTGCAGTGAACGCTGAAAAGTTACCTGGAGGCATGAGAAATTGACAATATTATATGCTTCTATATACCTGGAGTTTCAGATGCTATTCTAAAATAAGGAACATTTGTTTACCATTAAATAACTTCAGGGTGTTCCACAATAACATTCCCAGTTTTCCTGGGTAGTCAAAAGAAAAAATATCTTTGTGTTTATTGATTTAAAAGAGAAGTATTACATTGCAGTAACAGTCCAGCACAATCTCAGGTCTCAGCAAAGGGTCTCAGCAGTTAACATCGTCTAATCAAGCTTTTTCATGTTAATATTTTATGAATAGATGGACTTAAATGTTCAATATGTGTATAAGAAATACCTCTGCCAGAAAATTGAGTCTGCACTCTGCTCTGGCAAGTCACAGTGGTTAGTTGTTTGATTTTATAATAGCTTCAGATGCCTGTAGGCATTCAGGCAAGAGTTACTCAAGGCTGAATCTCGTCTGTGTGAGACAGCAATAATCTGGGTCTGAGGAAGCAAACAGCCTCAGCTTCGGAACACTCCTTCCTTTTCTTCATTACTCTGATTCTGTGTCTCCGTTCTCATGTTACTTTGCCCCGGTCCTTCAATTGATGAAAATCTCTGCTTCCTCAAGGCTTTAACCAACACACCCCAGACCGTTGCTTCAGTTTCTTCACATCATCTAATTGCTCATTATTTATGTGAACCTTCAACCTCATGCTTTGCTTTGTCTCTTTTATTTGCTTTCCTGGCATCAGGTGCTCCTCTTGTCTGGACATACCAGGGTGTCTGTGTTCTACTTACCTCCTTACAGCCCTTCAGGGGGCTTCAATATCCACTGCCTGAAGAGGCAATCACAAAGAACGGTTTGTACCTTCTCAACTCTTCCCACACAGCTATTATCATCCAGCTTTTTAATAGCATTGAATTTAATTTTTGTACTATGAATATATGGATTAGGGAGAATAGTGGTGTACTAGTATTCCAGGGCTGTGTGATAAATTACTACAAACTGGAGGGCCCCTCAGAAAGCAAATGTAATCTCTCAGTTCTGAAGGCTGGAGGTCCAAAACTAAGGCACTGACAAGTTTGACTCCTATAAGAGCAGGAGACCCTGTTCCAGGCTTCTTTTCTAGTTACTGGTTGCTGGGTGCTGAGATTTAAATATTTTTCCCCTCCACAACTCATTTTGAAACAGTCTGCAGTGTGGCAGTTTTGAGAGATAGGACCTAGAAGGGTTGATTGGGTCATGAGGGCAGATTCAAGGACTGATGAATTAAAGCATTAATAGACTAATGGGTTAGCAAGGGAGGGGGAATGGTGGTTTGCTAAGAAGAGGAGAGAGGCCCAAGCAAGTACACCAACCCCTTGTCATGTGATGCCTTATTCTGCCTTGAGGCTCTGCAGAGAGTTCCCACCTACAAAAAGGCTCTTATAGAATGTGACTCCTCAACCTTGGACTTTAAGCATCCATAGCTAAAAGAAATAAATTCATTTTCTTTATGAATTACCTTGTTTCAGATATGCTGCTATAAGCAACAGAAAACAGACTCAGACACTGGCAATCCTGGTGTTCCTTGCCTCGCAGATATATATTCTCTGCTCTATCATCACACAGTGTCTCCCTGTGTCTCTCTCTAGACCTATTCTCTTCTCATAAGAGCACCACTTACGTGGGGTTAAGAGCCCACTCTACCCTTGTAAGACCTCATCTGATTTACATCTGCAACAAAACTACTTCCAAATAAAATCACTTTCTGAGAAACTGGGAATTAGGACTTTTATATAATTTTTGTGGGGCTTAATTCAACTCAAAAAAAAATGGTTGTAGGCTGACCGCTCAAATTTTTTAGCAGGAATTGAGACTATCAAAAATTATTAGAAGTGGCAGAAGCAACCTAAGTGCCCATCAATTCGTGAATGGATCAACAAACCGTGGTATATGTATATCATGGAATATTATTTAGCCATTAAAAAGATGGAGACTTTATATCTTTTATGTTTAACTGGATGGAGTTGAAATACATTCTTCTTAGTAAACTATTGCAAGAATGGAAAAATAAGTATACAATGTGCTCCATACTAATATGATATTAATGTACAAACAATTACATGCTCTTATCAACAATAAAACATTAATATAGTCCAGTTTAGGGGTAGAGGGAAGCAGGAGGGGGGATAGGGGAATATGTTTGGCAGAAGGAGGGAAGGCGTGAGGTGGGATCTCACTTAATGTGCTCATTGTGAGGGTGTATAACACACCCCCTGGGTATGGGGCTCTTCTACAAATGGAACTTTACCCTGAGAACAATGTGAGAACGATGTAACCTAAAAATTGTGCCTACATATTAATATAAAAAAAAAGAAGAGAACCTGTGAACCCAGAAGCTCAACTTGACTGTGGGATGAGTTTTGATGGCAAGAATAGCCACAGAGTATAGGAATAGAGGAAACCATTTACTTGATCCTGTTGACAGGGCTAGTCACATCACAAGTTAAATGTTAGCTGATCTCACTGGGAAAAATCAGGGCACTCATAACGAGTATCCAAATGATGTATTCATGGAACATTTTACTAAGGTAGTCATAAACTACACACCCCCTCCAGATCCTGTTGTACTGCTGTGGGCACTTAAACCATTAAAAAAAATTAAAAAATAAAAATTATTAGAATCTTTGACTTTGGATAAATGCACCTTGCTCCTACAGAATATAGTTATGGTAGCTTTCTCTGCCTTTGTTTCACACCAAAGAAAACTTCTCCAAGTCTGAATCTCTTATGCACATTAATGGTTTAGTTGGTTTTTAAAATCTTATTTGTTATAACTGTAAATAATTTTAAATTTGTATAATTAACAGTCTTATTTTTATTCAACATATATTCATATTCCAGCATAAGATAATGCTTTAGGAGCAATACAGGGTTATAAAAGTATAAAAGGACTAATCGTCCCTTCAGAGAAATTTTAATTTAGAATAAGACTAACTAAATTTTAAAGTACTTGCTATGATAAACTTACCCTAAAAGTGCAAATGAAGCATCATACACTTCAGTAGAGGCAAAAATGGCATCAGCTAAAGAAATAGAGAAAAAATAGTGTATTAGGATTAGGTCTTAAAAGATAAAACAAGCAAACTTACTAGGGAACTGGATTAGGTGGAAGATTGATTATATTGACCTGCCAAATTCTAAAATTCTGTGATTCTATAATCTCACAAACATGAAAGGAGATTGTTAAGGGCAACATTTCATGCAGAAGAAAATCAAATTGTGAGTAATTAACCTACAAGAAGACTACGTCTCAATAAGATTGAGACCAACTGGAGATGAGATGGGAAAGGTGGCCCAGTGTACAACTCAGGCAGGCTCCCAGCAGCCACATCTTAGGACCAATCTTGGTAAGAAACAGGACATATATAAACCTTCCTGGACAATAATCTTGGTTAAGTGTCAAGTTTCTGGTTGGTCCCTCAGCCTTAGTCATGTCATTTGTGTTTGAGTCTGTAAAGATCTAAAAGGACCATTATTTTGTCTACTATAGATGGTTTCTCCAGAAGCAAATGATGAGATAGAGATTGGATGAAGTTTTCCACCCTGTGGAAGGAAAGGGAAAAACAGGTTTTGGTAGAGGAAAAAGTCAAAATTAGACAGACATGGCAAAGCCTGAGCCAACACAATAGGGAGCTCTATAGTAATTACATGTATTAACCTTCAGCGTGTCCTACATGAGCCCCAAATGTCTGCACACGGAAAACCCATCCTGGTTTAGTGACTGAGGGATCCAAGAAGCAAGGTCAGGCAAAGCAGCACTCTGCAGCTGAGGCAGACCATGAGAAAACCAACAACCGAGGACCGTCTATAACCACACTCCCGTAGCTGAGCAGCAAGTCTGTCCTCGAGAGAACTCGATATGCACATACCCATGTCCCCTACATAATGTCTTTAAAACATATTTATACACTACACTTTTATAACTTGATACATTTCGCAATATTCACTCCAGATTTGCCTTTTCCTACCTACCCAGAGTGCTAATCATAGTGTTTTTTTTTCCATCTTCTATAACAATCACTTTATTTTGGAATAGAAAAGAGTAAATCACTCAAATCTAAAACTCTACATTTCTTCTTACAGAAGTTGTGTTTTAGGAGAGGTAATTTTTCTGGCATGAAGACCTACATTTTCCTTATGAATACACTTTGACCCTCACAAATATCTAGAAATAGAAAATATTTCCAAAATTTGTGAAAGCCACTCATTTGTTTAAAAAGCAAAAGTCAAGAGCAGTTATCAAGTTCTCTGTGTATGGACAGCCAGCTTCTTCATCTCAAGAGCACTGGGGCTCCTTACCATTCCAATCTAGAGTATCCCATTTCTGTGGTCTTTAACTTTATTCCCACTGAGACACAGGGATCTGCTCTCCCAGTTCTTGAGCTTTAAGCTAGATCCTGAGATACTACCTTTAAACAACAAGGGAAGGTGACTACAGGGCGCCGGCCACATACACCGAGGGTGGCAGGTTCAAACCCAGCCCAGGCCATCTAAACAACAACAAATGCAACAACAACAACAACAACAAAATAGCTAGGCACTGTGGCAGGCACCTGTAGTCCCAGCTACTTGGGAAGTTGATGCAAGAGAATCACTTAAGCCCAAGAGTTTGAGGTTCCTGTGAGCTGTGACGCCACGGCACTCTACCAAGGGGCAACACCATGATACTCTGTCTCAGAAAATAAATAAATAAATAAATAAATAATAAACAACAAGGAAAACTGTCCCTGCAGACAGATCTACCTACAGACCTTCCCACAGTCCAGCTGGCATCCATGACTTTCCCACAATAGCAGCCCAGGCAGCAGACAAACCAATGGTAAATCCACTCCACCAAGTATTCAAACCCAGTTGCTGTACACTGTTCAAGTCCACCCACTCTTGCAAGCTTTCCACTCAATGTGCAGCTTCCCCCCAAATCCAAAAAATGCAGAATGACTTCTTCCTGTTCCCAGACCTCTGCGGGGGCAATGGTTTGTCCTGGCCTGTTCCCAGGCAGTCACCTACTGAATCAGTCCTCCATAGCTGCAGACTTCCTGCTGTCTCCTGCAATCCACCATAGCCTGGTTGTGCTCCCAGAGTGACAACTTCAGGTAGGTGCCCCATGCCAGATATGGTTGGGATCTCGCTCTTCCCCCTGCCTTCCTGGGCTGGAGGGGCCAGCAGAGAGATCTGCCATCTTGCTCTACCCCTCTGGTTTAATTCTTGATTTTATTTAGCTCTTCCTATTCCTGCATGTGTTACCCTGAAAGCTGTAGATTTGTCCTTCTCTTATAGTGTGATATTTATCTCCTAACTTCTGAATTGCTCCACCTCTGTTGATACCAGGGGAAATAAGGATTGGAGTCAAAAAAGCCAAAGAAAAGTTGCAGACAAGTAAAAGGTACTAAACAAGTCTGGCAAGTCAATAAACACAGAGTAAAGGGGTGTGAGGTCAAAAGGGTGAAGGATTACAGAATGTGGTGGATGTAATGGTGAGTATTCGTCTTTCAAGACATTTACTAAGAAAAATGCAAAGATGCTGCTGACCATTTAAGAGAAAGGCAAACTGGATGCTGTAGAAAGGAATCAAGAAGCTTAAAAAGACCCTTACCTTGGGATGCCATGCCCAGACGCATCCCATCTGCTTGATGATCTCCAATGCATTCCTCCACTCCCTCCAGTTTCTCTCTTGTCACCTGCTGTGATTAATATATTTTATCTACTTGTGACATGCTTATTGTCTTTCTTTTCTCATAGAGTATCCTACATGATGTTAGGCACCTCTCTTTCTTACATAGCCAAGCACTCAGCACAGTGCCTGGCACAAAATAGATGCTTAATAATTTTGAGGGATGAACGGATGAATGAATGAATGAATGAATGAATGAATGAATGAATGAATTCAAGATCTAATTCAAGCATCACATCCTTTGTAAAGAGTTTGCTTTAACCTTATTAACTTCTTTTTCATCATAATGATGGCATCCTCTATGTACAATTTTATCATATTCTACTTTAATAAACTCATTGGTATCTTTTCTCTTCCCATAGAATGAATATAATTCCCTTAAAATTTGGGTCATGTACTATTCCTTTTTGAAAATGCAGGCCAAGTCATATATAGTTTTCTGGGTTTTGTTTTGTTTTTGCAGTTTTGGGGTGGGGCTGGATTTGAACCACCTCCTCCAGCATATGGGGCTGGCACCTTACTCCTTTGAGCCACAGGTGCCACCCAGTACATAGTTTTCTGACTGGACAGACATTTTTAAGTAAGTGTTATTATCTTCCACAACAATTTTGATCAAAGGAGAAATTTGTACTTTACAAATTATCGAATGTGGGACAGACTTCTTTTTAATTCGGGTAGTAGAAAAGTTTTATCATTTGCTTATGGAAATACGTCATAATTTAAATAGATATTTTCTATTTACCTATGAATTCCATAATCTATTTTAACCACTTTCTTGGATAAAAAAAAAAATCAGATTTTCGATATAGGCAAATGTAAGGCTATGAAACAATTTTGAACTATTCATTTTAAAAACTGGTGATTGGCTTCATAACTGCTTCCTTTTTTTCAACTTATCAGATATGTTGGCCCTTAATAATTGTGACTTTTTCTGTGGTACTTAATGACAACTCTAGGACTATCAGAGACTTCTCACAACAAATATTAAAAGGAAAGCCACATTCCACTTTCTCATGAATTTTTAACTTAATAATATATCCTACCTTTAATACATTTTGAAAGATATTAACACCAGATATTTCCCCTTTTAACAATAGAAATACAAAATGAACTCTGATTAAGAAAATTCATATTTTTCTCCTATGGATATTAACATTTTGGCTTTTGCATTTACTTAGGTGTAATTTACAATAAAATGTATAAGATATATGTGCTTAAGTTGTCTTAAAAGAAGAGTGATAATATTGGGTAACCAGCTCTCCTAGTTTGCCTAGGACTAGGGGGTTTCCTAGGATAAAGACTTTTAGGACTAGATGCAGGAAAACCAGGGTGATTGTTTACCTTAGGTTGACAGAGCATTCTTTTCTTTTCTTTTTTAACTTAAACCATAGACTTGTTGAAAAAGTTTCCAGAATTTTATAAGAATGCATCTCTAAGGGAAAGTTAAAGAGGGAAAGTAACTCATTTTTGTTTGAAAGGTTGACATGTTTATGTTTTATTTTCATCCCAAGATGATGATGATTATTTATTTATAATAGTTGTAAGGGTACATGGCACTTACAAACACATAAAAGACAAAGCTCCTGTGAGATTTCCCATCTAACTCAATATACAATACACCACGTAATAGCAAAGGGGGAGGTAGAAAGAGTTGGGAAAAAAAAATCAATACTGGAAGATTTAGTGAAAGAAATGTGTTCTAAACTTTCAAGGAGAAATGACAAGAATAAGAGGAAGGTTATTCAAGTAAGACAAATCTTGTTTTAAACCTTTTGGGAATTATGCATGCATAAATAATAGGAAAATTAATTTCTATATCTTTTTTCTTATTATACTGAATCTTCCTGGTGAGATTTTTTTTAATTATCATTATAAAATGACCCTCTCAAACCTTACTATAGTAATATTTTCTGCCATAGACTGAGTTCCTATAAGTTATATCCCTATTCCAGGTTCTTGTAGTTATTACTTGCCAGGTACATCATTTTTGTTTCTGCTACGTTCAAATTTAACATGTTACTATGTTTTATATGTGCCTTTTAAAATAGAGGGTGGCCATAAATTCGTGTGCAATTTAAAACAGTAAAAACTATTTTGCACATGAACTTTATGGCCATCCTATATTATATAGCTGGGATTTGTAATCTAATCATAAAATTTCCATTTTTTAAATGTTCACATTTATTCCATTTCCACTTTCTATGATTCTTAGTATTTTCTTTCTGCCACTGCACTTTCCAGTTTTAACTTTCTAAATTTTTTTTATTTTCAACTGAAAAGATTGAGTGTATTTTATTTCACATACCTTCTAAATTATTAAAAGTTACACATTATTTTTATGCTATTTTAGTGGTGTCTCTTAAATTTCTAACCTGATAAAGTCTAATATTAATGAATACTTTTATACTCCTATTCCATAGAAATGAATATTTTTATGCTCCAATTCCACTTACAATCCCCTTCCATGTAATTAATGTCTAATATTTCACTTTTGTTTTACTTTTAAATCACATATACATAGTCATTATTTGTACAGTAATTGTTATTTGTATTTATCATATATTTGCTGATATTAATTATTGCATCCTTTTATTAATCCTATCCTACCTTCTGATTATAACATCTTTTTGTCCTACAGTAAGTTTTCAAGTGGTAATTTAAGTGATGGGAGTTCTTTAAATGACTTACAAATCCGACACACAAAAAGCTTTCTCTCTCTGAATGTGTGTCTCTATTCTCCCCTCACTCTTAAAAGAATCATTTAACAGGGTATCCAATTCTAGAAAATAGTTATTTTCTCAAGGCATTTTGAGGATTTTATTTACTGTTTATTTTGTCACCTTTTTCCTTGCTTTTGAGATATCTGTGGCAGACCAAGCATTATTTCTATGTAGTTCTCAATTCTCTTTCTCTCTCTCCCTGTCTCTCTCCCACACACACCTCACCCCCTTACTAGTTGTTTTATCTCTCAGTTGTCTTTAAGATTTTTCTTTAAAAAAACTAATTGGGGGCAGTTTCAATTACACATGATTTGTATGAATTTATTTTTGTTCATCTTGATTAGAAATTATTTTGCTTCTGGACTATAAGTATTCATACTTTTTCTCAATCTAAAATATTTCAATCATATTTTCAAGTATTGTCCCTTTCTTATTCTGCTTTTAAACTCACATTACAACGTATGTTAGATTTTCTCTTCTACCTTCCCTGTGACTTAGTCTTTCTTACATATGTTAATCTTTGTATCTTTCTGGGTTACGCTCTGGGAAATTTCACCAGCCAAGCAAATCAAAGTTTTCTCTTCAGTTTCATTTCATCTACTGTTTGACCAACTCACTAACTAACTGTATAATTTCGTTTTCTCTCTTTTTTTGTTTGTTTGTTTGTTTGTTTATTGAAATGGAGTCTTACTCTGTTGCCCAGGCTAGAATGCTATGGCTCAGCCTAACTCACAGGAACCTCAGACTTCTGGGTTCCAGTGATCTTCCTGACTCAGCCTCTTGAGTAGCTGAGCCTACAGGTGCCTGTCACAAGGCCCAGCTAATTTTTCTATTTCTAGTAGAGACAGGGTTTTGCTCTCCTGCTCAGGCTGGTCTCAAACTCCTGAGACCACTTCAGCCTCCCAGAGTGTTAGGATTATAGGCAAGAGCCACTGCCTGGCCTCTAGAATTTCTTAGTGTTTCAAATTAGCCTGCTTTTTTTTTTTCACAGTGCCTGATTCTTTTTCTGTGGATTTTATTCTTTTTTTTGCTGTTGTTGTTCTGTTTTTGTTTGGGAAACAACATCTGGCTCTGTTGCCCAAGTTATACTGTGGCCCAATCATAGCTCACAGCAACCACCAAGTCTTTTTTTTTTTTTTAATTTTTATTCATTCATTCATTCATTCATTTTTTTTTTTTTTTTGAGACAGAGTCTCACTTTGTCACCCTCGGTAGAGTGTCATGGCCATACCATCACAGCTCACAGCAACCTCCAACTCTTGGGGTTAAGCAATTCTCTTGCCTTAGCCTCCCGAGTAGCTGGGACTACAGGTGCCCATCACAACGCCCAGCTATTTTTTATTGGAGTTGTCACTGCTGTTTTAGCTGGCCAGGGCTGGGTTTGAACCTGCCACCCTTAGTATATGGGGCCGGCACCCTACCCACCGAGCCACAGGTGCTGCCTGCAACCACCAAGTCTTGATCTAGGGCTTCCTTTTGTACCTTGACAACTAATTTTTTTTTCTTCCTTTTTTTTTTTTTTTGGTAGGTAAGAGATCTCCTTATGTTGCTCGTGGCTGTTCTTGAACTTCTGGCCAAAAGTGATCCTCTCACCTTGGCCTCTCAAAGCACTAGGATTACAGATATGAGCCACTGTACCTGGCCAGATCTCTATATAGGTCTTTAACTCTATTAATTATAATTAACTTATCATCTGCTTCAAATTACTCTATTATCCTCTTTCTTATATTTACTCACTGTGTCTTAAGTGGACCATTTTCTTATTTTTTGATATTTCATTATAATCTTAGCTTCTGAAACAATTTTTTACTCCATAGGCGTTTTGTGCAGCTAGATTATGGCTGCAAGCAACAGTAAGTTGGTGTACACTATGAAATACCTAAGGGCGTGCACCCGGAATGTTTAACAAATACTTTTTCCAGGCATGTCAGGAGGAGCACTGCTCCAGGAACAATTGTTTTAAAAAATCTGTATTCAGATATAGTTCATTTACTATAAAAGTTACTGATTTAAAGTGTGTAATTCAATACCTTTAGTATATTCAAAGAGTAGGGCAGCCATCACCACAATCTAAGTTTAGAACATTTTATCCTCCCCCAAAGAAACCCTGAACCCATCAGTCCTCACTCATCTTTTCCCCCAAAGAACCATTACTCTACTTCCAGTCTCTATTACTCTCTTCCACATTTCGGTGGCTTCTACTGGTGTAATATTATGAATAATGTTAATATGGACACTCATTCAACTTTTTGTAGGCCTGTATGTCTTATTTCTTCTTGGGTAAATACCCAGAAGGGGAACTATAGCCTCATGCCCTATCTCTTGCATTTTTAGAAAATGATTTTTTTTCCACAGTGTTCAGAGAATTTTACACTTCCACCAGCAGAGTCTGGGGGTTCCAGTTTCTCCACATCCTCATCGATACTTGCTATGGTCTATTTTCCGTCCTAGTGGATGTGAAGTGGTATTTCTTTATAATTTTTTTGCATTTCTCTGATAGATAATGATATCAAGACTTTTAATGGATTTATCGAACTTTTCTATATACGTTCTTGTGTCTATTCAGATCTTTGGCCCATTTTAAAATTGTGTTATGCTTTCATGATTGATTGGTAAGAGTTTATATTTTCTGGATATCATATAAATAATTTTCAAATATTTTCCGATCCTGTATGTTATCTTTTCACTTTCTTAAAGGAATAATTTGCCAGAAATTATTAAAATTTTTGATGCAGTCCAATTAGCTTATTTTTTGTCATTTGTACTTTTCTTATCTATCTAATAAGCCATTACATAGTCCAAGTTCATGAAGATATACTCTTATGTTTTATTCTAGTAGTTTTATTGTTTTAGCTTTTACTTTAGGACTATAATCCACTTTCAGCTCATTTTGTATATAGTTTAAAAGGGGACTTTGACTTCATGCTTTTGCCTGTGGATATTAATTTTTTTCCAAGACTTTAATGAAAAGACAACTTTTGCAACTCAATATGCCTCGTCAACTGTGACTGTTAATTTTATGTGTCAACTTCTCTGGGCCATAGTGCCCAGATATTCTGTCAAATTTTATACCGGATGTTTCTGTCAAGGAATTTTTTGGATCAAATTAACAAGTTCACTATTAGACTTTAAGTAAAGCTGACTACCATCTGTAATGTGGGTGAGCCTCATCCAATCAGTAGAAGGTCTTAAACAAAGATTGCCCTCCTCTGAATAAGAAGAAATTCTGCCAAAAGACTGCCTTGGGACTCGGATTGAACTCATATCTGAGTCTATGGCCTGAGTCTGTGACCTAACCTGCAGATTTTTGTCTAGCCAAGCCCCCGTAATTATGTGAGCCAATTTTAGAAAATAAATCATTATCTCTCTTGTTCTCACTTTCTGTCTCTAAATACATACACACATACATACATATACATATACATATACTATTTTATTAGGTCTGTTTCTTTGAAGAACCCTGACTAATATAGTACCATCATCAAAAATCAATTGTGATAATTGTAAGAGTTTATTTATGAATTTTCAATTCTATTACATTTTATCTATATCACCATAGGGCACCAGATTGGTGTGGTAGCCTTAGTTTCAGTTTCATGTTTTAATTGTCCCAAAAGACTTACATTTTGTCTCTCCTGGACACTAAAACTCAAGACGTTGGACATAGTAGCTTATTTCTGAATTTGATAATCACCTCCTAAATGTACAGTATTAATCTGTGCTCTTAACTGTTTTCTTCTACTTTTAAAGTTAATATGTTTGTTCATTGCAAACTTTTTTATACACATATATAGTGCTTTGAGTTACCACTTATTCATAGCTTCTAAGTATTTATAGGAGTACAGATTTTGGTCCCAGTCTTTGCTAGAAGTATAATTTAAATATGTTTGGTTTTGTTTAGCAACTTTAAAGATCTGTATTCAAAATTCAAATAAGATGTAAAAAGTTCAAATATGGAATATATTCTATGGAAAGAAGAACACGAGCACTCTATATTCTATGTGTATTAATATAAACACTTTAAATTTCTTTGTTTTTCACATATGTACACATTTTCTAGGTGTATGTGATAATTTCTTACATTCATATAACATGTAAAGATCAAATCAAGATAAAAGGAATGTCCATTCCCTTAAATATTTATGTCTTCTTTATGCTAGAACATTCAAATTATTCTCTCTAGCCATTTTGACATGTACAATAGATTAATTTTTTATTAAATCATAGCTATGTACATTACTACTATCGTGGAGTACAGAGTGCTGCTTTGAAATACAATTTAAAATCCTTTCATCCAGATTAATTTTAACTATAGTCACCCTACTGATCTATCAAACACTTACATCTTATTTCTTTTAACCCACTATAAATTTGTAACCATTAATCAGCCCCTATTCATCCTCCCTCCCCTGTGCCCTTTCTGGCTCCCAGTCCATTCTCTATAAATATGAACTATACTCTTTTATCTCTAATATATGAATGAGAACATGCAATATTTGCCTTTCTATGCCTGGCTAATTTACCTTAACATAATGACTCCCAGTTCCATCCATGTGCTACAAATGACAGAGTGATTCTCTTTTCATGGATGAATAGCATTCCATTGTGTATATAGATCACATTTTCTTTATTCATTCATTCACTGATGGACACATCTGCTGATGCCATATTTCAGCTATTGTGAATAATGCTGTAATAAAGACAGGGATACAGGTAAAATTTTGAAATACTGACTTCTTTTCTTTGGAATATATACCCAGTTGGGGAATTTCTGAATTATATTATGGCTCTCATTTTGATTTTTTTGAGGAACCTCCAAACTATTTTCCTTAATGACAGTACTCATCTACATTCCCACCAAGGGTATATGTATTTTTCTTCTCTAAGTGTTTTATACTTTATCTTATAAAGTATGTGCATTTTTTCTAAGTGTTTCATACATGACTTCATAAACATCTTTCACTTCTTTAGTTAAATTTGTAACTAGGGGTTTTTGTGTAGTTGCCATAGTAAATGAGATGGTTTTCTTGATTTTTTTTTTTGTCACAGTTCATTGTTGGTGTACAGAAATGCTATTGATTTCTCTATGCTGATTTTGTATCCTGAAACATTACTGAGTTTGCTTATCAGTTCTCACAATTACTTGGTAGAGTCTAATTTGACTTCTTCCTTTCCAATGGGATGCCCTTTACTTTTTTCTCTTTCCTAAAACTTTGGCCATGACTTCCAGTTTAGACTGAATAAAAGTGGGGAAAGTGCACATTATTATCTCACTCTAGATTTTGGTCTTTCAATTTTCCCCTATTCAGTATGATGTGAGTTTGCCATATGTCCCTTTATCATTTTGAAGTATACCCCTTCTGTACCAAATGGATTAAGGACTTTTATCATAAAGGATATTGAATTTTTTTATGCTTTTTCAGCATCTATTGAAATGAACACATGGTTTTTGTTCTTGATGATGTTAATGGTATGTGACATGTTTATCAATTTGCATATGTTGAACCATTCTTAAATCCCTGGGATGAATTCTACTTGATCATGGTGAATGACATTTTTTAATATGTTGTTGAATTTAGTTTGCTAGTACTTTTTTGAGGATTTTTGCACCTGTTTTCATCAATGATATTTGCTTGTAGTTTTCTGGTTTTTGTTGTTGCATCCTTTTCTGGTTTTGGTAGGAGAGCATGCAGTAGTGACCTCACAAAATAAGTTTGGAATTATTCCTCCCTCTCTTCAATTTGTTAGTTATTTATTCTAGTCTTTTCTGTCTGGTTTGTTTTGGTTTTTATATATTTGCTTACAAATTTTTTGTAATTTACCTCTTGAATTTTTTTTTCCTTACTAGGTCACTACCTTGTTTCTGACATCAGATGGTTTCCCAAGCTCAGGTTCACCTCTACTTCAGCAAACTATTGGAACACATCCTAGCCTAAATGGGAAAGGCTCAAAGGCAATGACCCAGTAATGTAGGGAGGATGGTGAAGGTTTCATGCCACGGGACCTGTGGAATGTACTTCCCGCAGCATGGAGCTGCCCAACAATTATTCTGATTTAGTTTATCCTTTGGCTGAGTTACAGGTGAGAATTTCTACAGATGGGACAGTAATCCCACCTACCTTCATCTCTGGTTGTCTTAAGAAATATTCCTGCCTTTATGTGATTGTAATATTTCCCATGGGGTAAGACAAAGACAGCTGGTCTGTGAGGGAAACTGAGATAGTGAGAAAGCTCGTTGTCCATCTCAATATCACCTTTTCCAGGGTAAAAAAAATGATGATATTGGGGAAAATTTCTTACGTGCTTGGTGCCAGGCAGGTGCAGGGGGAGCATCTTAGAAATGGAAGCCTAATTCTGTATTCTTGGAGGTCTTCACTTCTCTGTGGTCCCAAGAATTGGTTATATCCTCATATTTGAATTTTAGGATATTTCTGGTGACAATCTAGGCACTACATATTTGGTTTTGGTTTTCTGTAGGGGAGTCTACAGATTGCTTCTACACTACCATTTGGAACTTCTTAGTTTCTTATATTTTGAATGTACAAAGCTATTGTCATGATCAAGTAAAACAGTCTAACAAGGATTTTCATAATTAAAATAAGTTAGCAGTCATCTAATAAATGGGGTTATTATATTAATTTTGTTATCCAATTGCACATTGGATTATAGTAAATGATTAATCTTTGGATTTACTTATTACTCACTATCTTTCTTTACCCATGGAAGAAAATACATTTGAGTTATAAATAACTAATTATCAAATCAATTTTCAAAAAAAGAGAAACTCGTGTCTGTCATTATATGGTGTGTTTAATAACACTTACACTTATAGTGCACTTGGTAACATTTACCATTAATTCTTGAGATGAACCAGCAAGCTTCCATTTTCTAATGAAGGAACAATAAAATGAATACTTATTTCTAATATTTCATCTTACAGCTCTGATTTTATTCACAGTGATGATAGTATTATTTTAAAAGTTTATATGTGAATTATATATTTATACTAAAAATGTAAACATCTAAAAGGTTTCTTGTCAAAATGTCATAAGAAGTTTTTCTTATGTTATATGCTGTGAAGTTCATTTTGAGAAGCAATATATCACTATTTTCTCACCAAATCTTTCCAAATAAATATTTCAAGAAAACATTTATTACAAATCAGAGGTTTTCTCACAAAATCTGAGTGGTTTCACATTGCCCCAAAATGTCTTCTAACCATTCATCTTTGTCTACATTTTACCTGGTTACAGAACTAGCCATTGGGTTTTCCTAATGAACCTCTATGGGTTTATTTAGGAGACAGACAAAAATCAAGATGTACACGTGTTTAGCATGTATACATTTTATAAATATACGATTTGTTCTATCATTAACATAACTGATAAGCCATGCATCTCATAACGGTATGCATTGTATAAGTGTTATTTTTCTTATCAACAACAGGAAGCTTTTCCCATAGTGGATGAATATGGCTACAAAATGCCAAACTTTGTTTTGTTTTAGATAGTATGCTGATATATTTACTATGTTTTTGAACTTGCATTTTGGAAATAAACTTATCTAATTTAAGCACATTTAAACAAGTAATTAAAACAGATACTTAATTTTGTATAGACCTATATGTTTGATGTTGCAGAATAAAGCTATAAAGATGGGCACTTTCTCAACAAGATTAAAAGCTAACAGAACCGGCCTTAGCTGTGCATGTTTAAATAAAAATTTGTTTAGCCCAGTTGCATTTCCCAACTGATGTCAATTTCATTTTCTCATAATTTAAGCTTTTAAATATTTTATATGTGATGTTTTTATAGTTATGCCAATTAACTTCTGAAGAACTTTTTTCTGTAGAAATAATCTTCTCATTTTCACAGTTAGATGAAAGTGTAAGATTTTAATTTCCAGCATATCTGTTTCAGTGATTCATACACTTTTATATCCATTATTTAAAGAGTTTCTTTTAAATTGCTAGATGTTAAATAACAACAACGTCATAAAATAAAAATAGGGGCTTATATGAAAGATAAATAAGAGATGGCCAGGCACCGAGGCTCATGCTTAGAATCTTCACACTCTGGGATGCCGAGGATTGCTTGAGCTCAGGAGTTTGAGACCAGCCTGAGCAAGAGTGAGACCCTATCTTTACTAAAAATAGAAAACTTAGCTGGTGGGAAAAATTAGCTGGCTATTCAGGAGGCTGAGGTGAACCCAAGAGTGTGAGGTTGCTATGACCTAGACTGTGCAACTGCACTCCAGCCTGGGCAACACAGTGAGAGACTATCTCAAAAAAAAAAAAAAATCCAATAATCTCTCAATTAATTGCTGCATATTTTTAAAAATGCCATTGTCGTCGCAATGATAAGGGGTAGAGAACTCTGTTTTATTTACCTGTATTTATCTCAGAACTTTTCTGTTAAGGTAAAAGGAAAGGCATAACTGCCTGAATTGTTCATATTTGAGAGTGAAAATTCACAGGGAAAAGTAAAATTTCTGGCTCAGCCTAATAGAGATTTTGAAAATGCTGATTCAATTTCCAGGCCCTGGAGAACTTAAAGTTAGTCTTAAGCTAATTCTTAAATATGTTAAAATAGATTAGCTGAACTGCAAGAACACTGTCCAGTACAAGTACAAAGTATTAGTACTGTTCCTTTTTATATTTAAATTTTGTTATCGAAATTCTCACTTGTATTACGGTTCACCTAACAGTTGTTCTGATACAGTTGTTCTGTATGTTAACAAAAACACTAAAGATCAGTCTGCGATGATGGCTGCACATAGACATGAGAGTAAATGTGACTCTGTTGACAAATATCTTTGTTTTTTAGATTTGCTTTAAGCTTTACAGGAGCTTTGTATGATTGTGAGGGTATCTCTCCTCACTGGAGATTTTACTGTTAAGCTTCCAGTTATCAAATCATAAAACGTTAGCCTTTCTGGTTGTAGAGATAGCCTTCATGCTATTAATCGATGTGCCAGCTTCGTATAAACCTCTGTGAAGCCAGACAGCCTCAAATAATTTAACACCAAAAGAGATGTAAATGTCCTCTGTTTATCTTAATAAAGTGTTAACTTCAAAATATTTAAGTGTTTACAGTTTTATCCCAAAATAAAAATACCAAAATCTAGTTACAGAAATTTAATTAAATCGCTTTTCATTTCTCAACATCTTTCTTATGCTCTGCACTGTAACTACAACTGTAAAAACAGTGGGTTCTCTAGAACACATGCAACTAAGTGGCAAAGTAAATTTCTGAACATAAACATAAAAGCATTTTGCTATACTACCAAACAGTGTATCAGTGCTAACAGTAACATTGACTTTGTCCATCGATACTAACAAAAACATTAAATTTGTTACTAAAATTTGCTGTTGCCCCAGATCTATAGGTACATTGACGTGAAAGACCAAATGGGCTTGGTTGTAAAGTATCAAGTTAGGAATGAGATTTTCGACGTCCAGATCCTGGCTCTGCCATTTATTCCTAAGAGTAATTTTGGACAAATTACATAATCACTCTCTGCCTCAGATTAGTCATCTGTAGATGGGAATGATAATGACACTACCTCATAGGTTAAATGGGGTGATATTTTTATTTAGAATAGTGCCTGGCATATGTGAATACTGCATATGCATTCAAGAAATACTTGCTCTAATAACATATTATAACATCATATATGGAATAACAAACCTTTTTTAATTTTGTAATTTCTGTTTGTTTTGAAGAATAACTAATGAAAATCAATCTCACATAGAGGTAAATAAAAGATATACTTATTAAATTTGTTAAGAGGTCATAACTATGAACATAGCTAATAGTTCACATTGGCATCCAAAAAAGGCCTATAGAAAAAATGAGCTGATTCTACCCAGATAAAATTGAATAAGGAAAACTAATATTTTCCATCTAGATTTATAAAATTTCCAAGTCTAGAAGGAGGACTTAAGTTTAAGAGAAGGTCTATGTTCTAGTACATGGCAAGTTCAAAATTAACCTGATATGTTTTAGTTGCCTGAAATAACTATTAAACTATTGACTGAATCAATAATTATGTAGTATTGGTTGCAGAAAAAAAAAAAAAAACGTCTGTAATATGGACAGGGCTTAACATTTCTAGAACATTGGAAAAATACCATGTACTACATTTTAATGTAGGTGTTAACTAGCTGAAGTATGCACGGAAGATCTCAAGACAATAAGATAATAGAAACCTCAGTAAAAATGGAACAGTTGATATGAATAAGGCAGTTTCATTTGCAAGGAGAGTACAAAGGGATATAATGGCTGTGTTCAATGTCTTAAGCTCTATAAAATTCTGAAAAATAAATACACCTTCTTTCTGTTATTTTTTAGACAGAAGTTGGTTCAAAATGTTTACTACCCACTATTTTGACAAACTTTCCCTCCACTAACATCTTCCTACTTGACGCATCCAGGGATGGATTTCTGACTTGTCTTCCTTTCCATCCTCTTACAAACTATTCAGGGACACCAATTTCAGGTCAAAGTAGTTCTGGGGAGATATAATTACAAACAAATTTCCTCCCAACCCAAAGCACCACTCCATAAAGGCAAAAGAGAAAGAAAGTAGTGTTATTATCAAATAAGGATTAAACTAGAATGTGATGTATGTCAGACAACCTGCTAAGAGATTTCACAGACAGCAAGAAGTCTCACTCTTTTATGAAGTCAAACCATTTCAACTCTTTTCATACATGTTCTTCAGATGAACAATAACTAGTCCTCAGGTAGGTAGACAGCTTTATGTGTCACACATAGTGTATCCTAACCATCTGTATTAGTTAATTAGTGCTATCCAAAGGAGTAAGTAACTTCTTATATCTTCATGACAGGAGGTAGTTTTGTGACTGGGAGCAAAGCACCCACCCAAGTTAGGCTCCAACCCTTCCACAGAAACTGGGACATAGGGATGCTACTTCCCTCCATAACTATGCCAAAACACGACGCCCAGATCTTTGAGACAGATCTTCATCCGTCAGGAAGCTGGCCAGTGACTTATTTAGATTTTAAAAAGATTTTTATATATTTCAGAGTCACAAGAAAGACCACATAATTATAAGTTTCTACAGTAAATTCTCTAAGAAGTGGGAGAGTCTCTTCTATTTTCAACAAGGAGAATTACACCTTTTCTTTATTTGTATCTCCCTTTACAGTAGAAGGGAGAAATTGAAAATAAAAAGGGAAAAAGCAAAAAGAGAGTCTACCATGCATCCGATTTAAAACGCAGAAAATACAAGTGGCCAAAGAAATCAAGGGTATTTGTTTCATAATTGCTTATAAATGAGTGATGATGCTAAGGCAATCATGCATCCCTTTTTTTAGGAAAAGAAACAGTATATGTCATGATCTAATTTAACATGATAATATTTACCATTTAAGTCCAAGGTATCCATGAAACCCAGTGTTTGAGAAACCTGTTTAACTTTTTTGAAAATAACAAAAACCATCTAAATGAGAAAAAAACAGAGCTCACCAGGGCTGCAGAATCAGCCACCATTACCTGCATTTGACAAAGACCGAAAGGCAGGCAGGCGAAAGCTATTTAGTGGAGGGTGGAAAGCTTCAGATATGCATTGATTTCAAGTTGTTGGCCTGGAAAAGCCCGAGGGGAGTGAACTAGAAGTGGGGATCTCGTGTGTTTGGGTTGGAGCAGACATTTGGCTTTTTCTGATTGTCCCTAAGTTGGCAGTAGGGCAAAAGTTCAGAAGTTGATAGTCATTGACTTGGACCAGTCTGACCTTTCTGGGCTAGTTGCTGCAGAGGTCCTTGGAGCAAAGTTCCATATTTGTGTATGGCGTGGCCATTCACGTTCTTACTTGATTTAACCCAACATTCTCAAACTTTATGATGCTGAATATTTGTAATGAGATGAGCAACTTTCTACGTTTCTATGTCTTCTGGAATAATTTATAATTTCAGGGGTGGTATATATTTCTTGAAAGTTTGGTAGAACTCGTCTGTAAATCTCCTTAGTATTTTTTTAATTATCTTTAAAGATAGTGTAAAGAAGTTATCTTGGAATAGCCCAAAGGATATGCACAGTGAACACTGGTTCCCCAGCTCTCCTCCCCAGAGGCAAACTCCTAGGACAGATTTATACATCTTTACATTGACAAAAATCCTTTTTCACTTCAGAAAGCATAGCACCTTGCTCTTTCTAAATTGTCTTGGTGGTTGTGTCAGTTCAGCACCTAGGAAAGGTAGTTAGGTTTTCTCTGTCTTTTGTTTTTCTAAAAGTAAACTTGTTTTTATGATAAAATCCATCTGTATTTTCTATTAATAGTTGTGATCTTTGTTTTATGTTTTTTCTTGGATCACTTATTTTATGGGTTTCTAAGAACTTGTTACAGGTAAAAGAAATTAGGCACCACATGCATATCAAATGTGCTTTAGAATTTTTTTTCAGTTTACTAGATTTTTGTTTGTTTGTGTTTATGGTGGTAATGGAATTGTTAAGGAATCATATTTATTATTTTTTATGTCTCCTGGATTATACCTAATATTTTTCAAAGCTTATTTTAGTTTCAATCCCAAATTTAGTTTAGTTTATCTTTGATGCCAAATTTATGAATTTATGTTTTGCATTTCTTTTGTTTTAGCTGAAATTTATTTTAATAGAAAGAGGGAGTTAAGAATCCAGCTTTACTTTTTTACTAGGTTGTCAAAATAAAATCAGGCCATATTTTTCAAAAATGTAAAAGCTTATTTTGCACATAAAAGAACAGTTCCAGAACCAGCGGACCTCAAACCAGTATGCATGGTAAGAAGCCCTACTCACAGCAATCACGGGTAGTTTAAAGAGTATAATCAAGTACTTTAATCTTTTTGGGGGGACTGGCTATCATGCATTAACATTCTTTTTGACATAAATAGAGCTGTTTAAGCTGGTTTGTCTAAGCTGATTGGTTTAAGGTCACTGAATTACGTTGAGGAATTTGTGACTCCTACATTTTATAATTTGTTTATGATTACAGCTAACACTTCAGGGAAGGCAGAATGATTTATATTTTGCTTATGTGGTTATGGGCATTTGACTTCAGATTATATCTAAACCATAGCTACCATTTTTATTTATTTTCTTAACTAGTCATTTTTTTCTCCTGTTGCAGGAACATGAGGCCCAACAGAGAGAAAGAGCACCCAAACACCACATTTATAAGAGAAAAGGCTTTAGTCACCAGCCAGGAGCTTATGGCATAGAAGAATTCCAAATGGTTGCACTCCCCAACTGGCTTGGTCTTTCAAGTTCTACCCCACAGGTACCCTTCTCATTGGCCAGTTTGAATCAAGCGAGAGATGCTATTCCAGCCCCTATAGAACTACAGGATTTCACAGAACTTGGAAATTTCTAAGTTTTAGGAAGTTAAGTTTACAAATTCCCAAGAGCTGAGTCACCATGGAGAGGACCCCATAGGTGTATCCTTGTGGTCTCCTTGAGAAGCCCTATTCTCCTAGACCTCCACCTTCTTGGGTATCTTCTCTCACTCCCAATAAGTCTCCATATCCCCAGGACTTAAAATACAGTGTTACATTCAATGGAAGTTTATTTGCCTTATTTCATGTTTACGTACATAATTATTTAAGGATATGATCTTTTTCTCTAAAACTGTCTCTGTGTAATTTATAGATCTGAAATACAATAATTATTAGTACTTTTCTAGCTACTCTGAAATTTCTTGATATTTTTCCCTTTTTTATAATACTTGCCTAAGGGATATTTTGTTTTTGTTTTTATATCTAACTCTGCAATTAATGTCTGGTTTTATTGCACTGCATTAGAGATTGCTATCTGTACTCTCTCTGCTTTTTGACATTTTCCTTAGGAACTTTTTATTATTTGTACAATTTTGATTACTAGACAGCCATAAAGCTGTAGTATTTCCTTTCAAAATATAGCCAATAATACCTCAATTAAAGCTACCTTAGTCAACCTATTGGCATGTAATTTAGGTTTACTATTATTACTTATTTTCTACTTGATTGAACATGGGCAAGAGAGATAACTAATGCTGCATAATACTATTGTCTTTCCATTTATTTCAGCTCTCATTTCTGTAGCTTTTGCTTTATTAACTGTCTGGTGTTATAAATATTCCTAAATACTTTATTGCAGCCTCCTTAACTTCTCTGTTTTCATGCTTGCCTCCCTGTGGTCTTTCTCTTCAAATAGGACCAAGTGTGAAATTTAAAAAACATAACAGATCATGCTTTTTCCCTTTTGAAAGTGTTCAATGGCTCTGTGGAAGGAAACATTCTGGGTGCAAACTCCCAAGCATGTACTGTAGCTGTAATTCTGTTTAATCCATATAATAATTTAACAGATAACTTTCATCTTTGAAAAATTTCTGGAGTAATGAAAACCGGGAGTTATGTTTTACTTCCTAGGAATAAAGAACAATGTTTAACATTAAAAAAGGGTTCAATGGGTTATTAGAATAAAATCTAATCCTTGTACCATGGCATATGTTTTATACTGGGTTTCCAGGAAGCAGACTCTGTGATGAAGCTTTGTATGCAACAGAATTATTGGAGAGTGCACAGGGGAAACCACCTGTAAGGAAGTGTGGGAAGCAAGATAAGGTAGAGAAATTATAATGCCTGGGCCCATTCCATGGGGAGTGTTGGAAAAAGGATAGCCCTTTGAGCTCATCCCATATTCTTTCAAGGGCTGTTGTACCAATCTATCAACCATTCATTTAATGCTATGGCCCTTGGGAATGGGTATCACTTTGGGTAAGCCATCACCTCCACCGAGGGTCATGCATAAACTATCAGCAGCCAACATTTCTGGCAGCTAGAGTAATAAATGAATAGTTTAGTCACAGCAATCCTTACAGCTAATACGGCATGAATATCCACACTGCCAGCCCCTATTCAGACCCCAGGCTGCATTTCCTTTTCTGTTTCCATCCACCCCCACTCCCCTGTCACACTATTGTCACAGTGGCTAGCAGATTCCTTGCAATGCCATGGCATGGGCTGTATCGTTCACCCGAAACGTCCTCTAAAAGAGTGTTGTATGCCTTGCTTTCTCACTTCATTCACATCTCTGCTATGATTATTACTTATTTAAACTCTTTACCTAAAAATGCTCCCTAGCCTCTAGTCCAGTGGTTCTCTACCTTCCTAATGCCGCAGCCCTTTAATACAGTTCCTGTGGGTCATGACCCACAGGTTGAGAACTTCTGCTCTATTCAGTCACCTTCTGGGCTCTTATCCTTATTTTTTTCATGCTACTTATCATGTTCACAAAAGGAATTTTGTATCTGTTTGGTTACTTATTATTTACCTGTGGCTCACAGGATCCAAGATCTGTGATGTCAGGACAGGTCACATGTGTGGCATTGTTGCCACTTTATTCTCAGCATCCATGGGAAATAAGGAAAAAAATGAGTGAATTCTGAATTGTACAATTTTTCATTATAAAATGTTATTCTTTGGGTTCTTCCAATTTCTATTTTGTGTTTGGTTTCTGTTTTGAATGTTTCAAGGTTTTTTCTAGTTTTCTTAAGGTATGATTGGTAAATTAAAAATATATTCATTTAAGGTATACAGTGTGATGATTTGACACAGATATAGGTCATTCATTGTGAAATAATTACCATAAATAAGTTAATTAACTCACCTGTCATCTTACCTAGTTCCCTTTTTAATATGTGCATTTGTGTGTGTGTGTGGTGAAAACACTTAAGATCTACTCTCCTAGCCAATGTCAAGTATACAATACTGTAGTGTTAACTACACTTACCAGGCTGTACATTAGAACCCAGAACTTACTCATGCTGCGTAACTGAAACATTGTACCCTTTGACCAACATCTTCCCATCCTTGCCCACTCCAGCCCCTGACAACCACCATTCTTTCTACTTCTATGAGTCCAACTTAGGAAAATTCCAATATTAATGAATGATTCAGTAATGTCCTCCAAGTTTCCCCATGGTGTTGCAAATGACAGACTTTCATTCTCTTTTTAGGCTAAGTAATATCCCCTTCTTTAATTTGTGTGTATCACATTTTCTTTCTTTTTTTTTTTTTTTTTCGGCCAGGGCTGGGTTTGACCCCGCCACCTCTGGCATATGGGGCCTGCGCCCTACCCTATTTGAGCTACAGGCACTGTCCATATCACATTTTCTTTATTCATTTATCCATCAAAGGATGTTTAGGTTCATTTATATCTTTGTTATTGTGATTAGTGCTACAATGAACACGGGCATGCAGGTATCTCTTTTGAGATTCTGATTTTATCTCCTTCATATATATATACACAGAAGTGGGAGTGCAAGGTCATATGATATTTCTCTTTTTAATTTTTTGAGGAAATTCCCCAATGTTTTGCATAATGGCTCCAACAATTTGCATTCCCACCAAGAGTGTACAAGGACTCCTTTTCTCTAACACTTAGTATCTCTTGTCATTTTGCTAAAATCACCTTTACAAATATGAGATGTTTTAACTTCTTTTTTCATCTTTCAATATGAAATCTGTGTCTTCTCATAGTCTATTTCTCTGTGTATACTTTTGTGAAGTTTTCTTTTGAGAATTCAAGTTTTTGTAGTTATAACTTTTTTCAACAATCTCAATTTCCTTTTTACTATTCCTTATAGAGTGACTGACCACCATGAACAATTAGAATATCAGTTTACTTTATCTCCTTCTGACTTTAAAACCTTTCATCTACCATCAATTTATAGCACTTAAAATATATTTTTTATTTTTCTAATAATTATCTTCACTTCATATAACTCTTATGTCACCATTACTGAATTTAACCAGCTCTCAAATCATGTGTCTTTGAAAATTTCACCACAACTAAAAACTATAAAATCAGGATGTTTATAAAACCCTCTGTCTACATTTCTCATGTGCCATCTAACATTTTATATTTATATTATTTCTGCATTATCAAAGAATTTTTTCTGTAACCATAGTTTTCCTAGATGTTAAATTTCACTTCAAAATTTAAATAATTTTAGACTTAACCATGGTCATTCTATTTATTATTAGATTGGTTCAATGCATCCTCCTATAATTTCTTCAAGAACAGCTTGTAGAAATTACTTTTCATACATTCTTGAATGTTGAAAGTATATGTTTGTTGCCTTTAGAGCTAAATAAAAATTTAGAAGTGTACAAAATACTTGAGTGACACTTTCTCAGAGCTGCTTTACTTCATTATTATATTGAAAAATGTCATCGAAGATAAAGAGAACAATCAGACAAGTACCTGTTCAGGTGAGTTGAACTTTAATTTTTCCTAGTTTTAGTGGTCTGCATGCCATAAAACTCTTACTTTAAAGTCTAGGACATTTATGTGAAAGTCCATTAGTATTAACTTCTGAGTCAATTTTAATTTGAGTATGATTTTCACTGAATTGAACCAAGTATTTTTTTTATTTCAATTTTTTTTCTTGATTTAAATGTACTTTCAGTCTGTTCTATTCTCCCCTGCATGGACCCACATATGTAGATGATGGATCTATTCTGGCTCACTTCCACATCTATTTTGTTCTTTCTAATTATTTAGCTGATTCATTTATGTTCTATTACATTTAATTCAACATTGTGAAATCTTTATTTAGGTAGATTATTTTGAGTGATGGGAATGCTTCAAGGTTGTATTACTTATGTGGGTTTTTTTGTTCCCACCTCTTTTGCTATATCCTATTTCTCCTTTGAGTTCCTGTATCCTTGTCTTGAACTTTTCATGTCTAGGGGCCATTTTTTCAGCAAGTTATTTGATTTTATTAGAAAATATTTCATCAAAGTTTATCTACCCCATGCTAAAATAGTTTGTTAGTTTCCTTTGATTTTAGATTTTTATATTCTTTATGAATTTTTCCTTCACCATGATCTTTTCTTTTATGTTGAATACTTTTTGTTTTGTTTTGTTTTTTGAACAAAGGTCTTGCTCTGTGGCCTGGACTGGAGTGCAGTGCCATCATCATCATAGCTGGCTGCGACCTCAAACTTCTGGACTCAAGCAATCCTTCCAACCTAGCATCCTGAGTAGCTGGGACAATATGTGTGTCTAACAATGCCTGACTAATTTATTTTTCTTTGGCAGAGATGAAGTCTTGCTCTCTTGCCCAGTATGGTCTTGAACTTCCAGACTCAAGTGATCTTCTCACTTTGGCCTCCTAAACTGCTAGGATTACAAGGGTGAGCCACTATACCCAGCCTTTTGCATACCTTTGGAGGTGAGAAGTTCTTCCCAGGCCCAGCTATTTACAGAATTTAATGTAGAAAGAGACCAGAAGAGTACACTAGGTTGACACACAGATGTGGGTGATAACCTGCTTTATTGCAAAATTTAAAATTGTATATGGCATTATTTTTTTCAATCCCAACTCCCTTGGCAATCCATGAGGCCAAAGAGAGATCAGGAAGGCTTCTTCAAGCAACCTATGCTCTCAATCTCAACGTCTAACACAAGATGGTTAATTTTCTACTGTATGGCCCCGACCACGCTGGAAACTTACTGCTGTGCCAGACCTGCTTATTATCTGTAATGGTTGGTTATCTCTGTCTGCCTTCTCTCTCAGAATGGGCCAATGTTTAATGCCCTTGGCATCTAGTATGAATATTTTAAAGTTTGATATTATTGGTACTAATGTCATGTAAATTTCCCATTTCTATTTCTCATTTTGTTTGTTAAAAGTGGACAGAGATTTTTTTCCTCCCCCAGCCTAAAAGTAAAAGTCTCTATGGTTTCAATTTTCAAGAGTGCATCTTCTACTCCCTATTCCATTTTTTTCTGTAGTTACTCACTGATTTATATTTTCTATCACTTTAAAGCCTATGTGGGTAATTTTCCCTTGAAAATTGAAATCTATTTCATTTACCCTTTAAATTTTATTGGTACAAATCTTAAAACTTCTATTTATTCTCTAAAATCTTGAGATTTTCTTGTGTCAAATTGCCAACTTATGTTGATAAACCATATTTTCTTCAAAATTTTGGTGACTTTTTTTTTTTTTTGCTAGCTTCTCATTTTTGTTTGATGATTTCTCTTTGCCTAGCTGGGGATGTGTGTTCTGACCTCAGAGCTGGCCTGTGGAGAGTGCGGGAGCAAAATGTTGGTAGACTGTGCCAGAAATCTCTCTCTGATTATGTCTGGCTTCAGTGATCCAGACACTCACCCTCTCCACTTTGCTCTGAACAGAAATGCAGCTGATGCTCTGGGAAGGAAAGGATTCTGTCCAGCTTTTCTACATGTACTCGCCCAAATAATCCTTTCTCTGGGGTCTCCCAACCGTTTGTATGTGTTGACTCTGGGCTTCAAGCCTCCTTTGATCTCATTCCATGTCTGCTGTACAATCCTATTCTGTATTTCTTTTGGGGTTATGGTTTAGATGGACATTTTTCTGCTGTTTTTGTTTGTTTGTTGTAGTGAACATCCCAAATCATATGATTAATTGACAAAATATATTTTAGTATTTAGCACTTTAGATATATTATTTATAAAATACCTATGGTCATTTTACTCTCATTTATGTTGGAGAGAAACATTTCTTTTTTTTTTTGAGACAGAGCCTCAAGCTATCCCCCTGGGTAGAGTGCCATGGCATCACAGCTCATAGCAACCTCCAACTCCTGGGCTCAAGCGAGTCTCCTGCCTCTGCTTCCCAAGTAGCTGGGACCACAGGCACCCACCACAACGCCCGGCCATTTTTTGTTTGCAGCCATCATTGTTGTTTGGTGGGCCCGGGCTGGGGATTCGAACCCGCCACCTTAGGTGTACGTGGCTGGCGCCTTAGCCGATTGAGCCACAGGTGCTGAGCCCAGAGTACCTTTTTATAGAAAACTGAAATCAGATCAGCTTCAAAAAGGTAACCTTCAACTTAAGTTCAGAATAGCTCTTTTTATCTACTGATGCTATTGAATACTAAGGATATAAGTTTATGAATAGGACAGCATTCCTATTCATAGTAAAAGCATTGCACTCCTTCCATATGTTACCTTCCTATAAGTAGTCAGGAAGTTCACTTGAGTCCAGAAGTTTGAGACTGAAGTCTCAACAGAGCAAGACTGTTTTCCAAAAAGAAGTCTGAGAAGTTACAGCCTAGTGTTTTTCTTTTCTTAAGTTCTGTAGTTTAGATTGAAGCTACCAATTTGAAAGTGACAATAGGAGTATGACAAGGTGATAGACTGAAAGAAGAGGCAAGAAAAAATAATGAAAGCAAGCAAAAGAAATAGAAGTCTAATGTTGAGGAGACTTCTCAGTTAATCCTGAAGATAACTACTAACTCAGTGAAAATACATTTTCAAGAAAAATGCATTTTATTTACACTAATTAGACATTAAAAAATACTGGAAATATTTATTATTACTTTCAATTTTAATGTTCAATAGTGTTACCTTAATGTATGAAAATGTCATACTTAACAAGGAAATTTAAGCATCATTCATACTTAATAGGGAAATTTGGATTGGATGAGTCATACATGTAATAGACTTAGCATAGCACCTAGCTCTATTTTTGATAAAAGTCATTCTGACAAGTATAAGATAGTATCTAATACTAGTATTGATTTACATTTCCCTGATGATTAAAGCCTAATACTTTTGGCTCGGCACCCATAGCACAGTGGTTACAGCGCCAGCCACATACACCCAGGCTTGTGGGTTTGAACTGGCCAGGGCCAGCTAAAACAACAATGACAGCTGCAACAAAGAATAGCAGGATGTTGTGGCAGGCAGCTGTAGTCCCAGGTACTTGGGAGGCTGAGGCAATAGAATCACTTAAGCCCAGGAGTTGGAGGTTGCTGTGAGTTGTGATGCCACGACACTAACCAGGGTGACAGAGTGAGACTCTGTCTCAAAAATAAAAATAAAAGCCTGGACTTTTCAGTGAGCTATAGTCAGATCACTGTATTCCAGACTGGGCAGCCGCAAGACCTTGTTTCTAAAAACGAAAAAAAAAATTCATGATCCTCATTTTTTTCCTTGTACTATTTTCTCTCGCACCTTACAGTCTTCTCTGAAGATTTACAATGAAAATTTGTTTCCTGAAGTTTAGGGGAAGGACCTTGAAATTATTAATTTAATTCATAATCTTTCCACTTTTTAACTGTAAGGAATCAGTTCCCAACTACAACACATTCTGAAAATGTAAAATCCAAAGTACTCCAAAATCTAAAACTTTCTGAGTGCCAACATGATACTCAAAGGAAATGTTCATTGGAACATTTGGATTTTAGATCTTTAGATTTGTAATGCTGAACCTGTATTCCCTCAAAAATCAGAAAGTCAAAACACTTCTTTCTAATTCTAAACATTTCAGATAAGGGATATTTAACCTATACTAGAAAATAACTTTTAAATTGGATTGAACAATGGAAGTATTTTTCTATTTTACAGACCTCCGTGAGTGAAAGTCTTCAAAGGGAAGCTGCTAAGAAACAGGCCATGAAACAGGTAAGATGGAATAGTGAGATAGGTGCATTTAGTGAAGTGTGTGTTTTGGCTCACATTTTTAAGTATCAGTTTTCATATCTCTGTACTGACACTAAAACAGAGTAGGTGTTTGTAATGAGATAATTTTATCTTGACCATTGTTTTTTAAAAATGTGTAAGAACATTTCTTGATTTATATAAATTGCAGGTTTCCTGTATAAATTTTAAACGCAAAAGACAACGAAGATTTCGCTCCTTATTGCTGTGCTGTAGATTAAGCCAATCCTGCATTCAGTCTAGTAATGGATTGATGGGCAGATTATTATTTGTTTATTAAATTCCTGCTAATGAGCTAACTTGTCCCAAAATGATCTATTCATAGCCAAAGTAATTTCATAATTATTTGAAATTCATCTATCAAGAAAGGGGAATAGTAGGAGAACATTGATAGTATTCCCATCTCATAGAATTACTGTAATTTAAGAATTAAGATAATTCTTGGGCAGTGCCTGTGGCTCAAAGGAGTAGGGCGCCAGCCCCATATGCCAGAGGTGGTGGGTTCAAACTCAGCCTCGGCCAAAAACTGCCCAAAAAACAAACAAAAAAAAGAATTAAGATAATTCTTAAAAAATAGTTGTAATAATGTCTGGCACACTGAAACTGCTTAATAAACTTGGCCTTATACAGGTTTCCAGTTAGACAAAGTAGGAATAAGATGAAAAATTATAAGGAAAATGTAAAGAATAAAGAATTAAAATGGAAAAGAAAAGTACCTTGCTATTGTTTAATTTCATTATGCTCTAAGAGCATATCTAGGGTACTTGATGTAGAAGTAGAAAATGGTAAACCTTCAGGCCCAGTTTTCTAATTAGTTATGTGATCCTAAGCAGCAATTTATCCTTTTTGAGTTTCATATTTAATCAGGACCTTGTACAAGTTTGTGTAAATTTTATAAGACAAATAAATTTATGTAAAAAGTGCTAGGGAATACTGAGGTGCTAACAAGTCTATTATTAAAAATTATCTACTATTTTCCTTTCTTAATTTTTAAAAATTTATTTTATTAAAATACCATAATTAAGGGACCTTCAGATAGCTGTATTTTGTCAGGTGCAATAAACACAATTAAAACCCAAATCATCAAAGTCTGTGCCCCTGGCTTTTTACTTATCTGTGGTAATATGAAAATTACATATGGATCTTTTTTTCTTTTTTTCTCATTAGCTTTTGTTAGTGTTTATGATTTAATGTGTGGCCCAAGGCAACTTTTCTTCTTTCAGTGTGCCACAGGGAGCCAAAAGGTTAGACACCCCTGCAAAAGTTTTAAGTTTAAGCCATTTAATTATCACAGCAGCACGGTAAATAGATGTAATTATTATTCTATAATAAACTATTTATTCATTTATTTATTTAATTTATTTTTTGAGCAGAGCTCTGTTGCCCAGACTAGAGTACTGAGGCATCAGCCTAGCTCACAGAACCTCAAACTCCTGGGTTCAAGTAGTCTTTCTGCCCCAACTTCCTGAGTAGTTGGGACTACAGGTGTCTACCACAATGCACGGCTAATTTTTCTGTTTTTAGTAGAGATGGAGGTTCACTCTTGCTCAGGTTGGTCTCCTAAGCTCAAGCGATCCTCCCTTCTTAGCTTCCCAGAATGCTAGGATTACATTTGTGAGCCACTGTACTTGGCCTGATCTCACTATTTTAGATGAGGAAAATTAAGGCACAAAAAGATTTAAACAAACTTGCCCAAAGTGTTAGTAAGTATAGAACTAGGATTCAAACCCAGCAACCTGGTTCCAGAATTTACATTCAAATTTTATATCTAAAATGTGATTGTTAGAATTATTATAATATATTTCCAGTTTATGAACCTTTCTCAAGAAGATGCATAGACTTGGTGGTATCTATTGGCTGGTTCATATTTTTGAAATATGTTTAATTTCTTTTTTTTTTTTTTTAAGACCAAAATGGAAATCCAGAAGGCCCTTGCAGAAGATTCTACTGTGTATGAATATGACAGTATTTATGATGAAATGCAGAAAAAAAAGGAGGAAAGTAATCCCAAGTTGCTTTTGGGAAAAGATCGAAAGGTTTGTTTGTAGCTGAAATAGAAACTTTCTTTGACCTAAATTTATATCTTAATCTTTTTTTTTTTTTTTTTTGAGACGGAGCTCAAGCTATCCCCCTGGGTAGAGTGCCATGGCATCTCAGCTCATAGCAACCTCCAACTCCTCGGCTCAAGCGAGTCTCCTGCCTCCGCCTCCCAAGTAGCTGGGACCACAGGCACCCGCCACAACGCCCGGCCATTTTTTTTTTTTTTTTGGTTGCAGCCATCATTGTTGTTTGGCGGGCCCGGGCTGGGGATTCGAACCCGC